>VCRD01005104.1:13943-37898 GCA_006783055.1 Trinorchestia longiramus
GAGAGAGAGAGAGAGAGAGAGAGATGGAGATACACTGTCCACTGTATATGTAGATGCTTAATTTTTTCCGTTATTAGCTTTCTTCTCTCACACGATCATGTTATCTGTAGATAAGATATAGATTGGAAGTTCTGTACATATTCATAAAAAATATTCAGATTCTGAGAGTACCACATGTAAAGCTGAAAAAAGGTATTTTATTTCATAGATCTTCGATTTTATCACTTTAGAGGTGTGGAATTTCCAAGGGGACTATCTAGATCACGTTATCGGTAGATAAAGTACAGAATAGAAGTTTTGTATACATTCATCAAAAAGAGTCATTTGAAACAATAGTCGTAAATCTTTAATATATTCGTCATTAAAATAACTTCAAATTAATCAAAACTAAACGGTAGAACTTCCATGGGAATTGTGTAGTGTATAAATATTTTAAAGTAGAATTTTTGTTCCAGGAATCGTATTTGAATAGAGAGAATGTGATTATTATGCACGGTGCTCTGAAGACGTGTGTAGTGCTTTCAGGCTGGTAGCGAGCCCATTTCGTACCATGCTGCAGAAATAAGGGAAGAAAGATAACAACAATAAGGTGATAAGGTAGAAAATGACGAGCATTGAACAAAAAAACGCAAGAAATCTAAGATGAAAAGCAACGTTTGTTTTGGGCTGAAGATTTCTTACTGCGAAAGCGATAGTCTATAAAATAATGTACGCTGGTATTTCTGCTAAATATGGAAAACATGAGTACTTGTATGAACATTGATCCTAACGTTTATTTGATTGATCTGCTCGACTCACTACATTTACTTCGCCTTACTTTTTGCTCTGATGATTGATGCCAATATCGCGAATGCAGAGGCACCCCAAAGACCGGTTAGGGTGTCGTAGGTTCATGTCGATCACCATGAAAATCGTCTGAAAGTATTCCTTTTCATTTATCAATCAATCAGTAATTTAACTTCAAACACAATCAAGAGGTCTTACTCAAAGTTAATGATCGTGGCACATTTTCCATTGCACGTTTAGCTTCAGACCTTTACCCTAACAAACTTTACAGGTTAGATTTCAATCTGTGATGGAACCTCACTCATATTTATGATAATTGTGAATTTTTTAGTTGTGTCTATTTATGTATTGAACACTTTTGTTCAGTACGTTCAGAATTTGGTGACGATTTCTTTATTCATTTATCGTGAGGTTCATTTTTGAGCTTCGTTTAGGACGGTGTCCAGTAACGAGAGATCCGTCGCTGGTGTGCCGGTGGCTTAGAGATCAAAGAACTGCAGTGAGTTAAAAGCGAGACCTCATTGGATCATTTTGTTCAGTTAGTTAGAGCATTTCTTCCCTCTTGGTAAGACTTTTGTTCGTAATTATAAAAGTCGTTTTTTCCATACGTTATATAAAATAACGCTAGTAATACGTTATTTTCGTAGCAAATGTGAGATGTGTAATTGTCTAATTGAAGATAATACACATGAATTAAACGAATTTAATGACTTGCCATATTAAACGGAACTTTTATTGTTTTATCGAGCTGGTTTCTCCATGCAGCAATTACAGTTTAAAGTACTGTCTTTAAATTGGAGCAGCATTCCTTCGGTAAAACTTTGTCCTGCCTCAATAGAGTGGGTGGAGGAAGAAACACGTGCTTCAGAATGAACCATAAATCTCAAAAGCAATTAAAATCTGTTTATAATGATAAAGGCCTCTTCTATTTCAACTCCAGGTTCTTGAAACCAATATAACCTTGAGATGAACCATAAATCGAAATTTTCAGTGATCAATAATTGTATCGCGGGATTTCAAGTGTACTTTCTCGTGAAACATTCACATAATCTGGAGCGGTTTTTCTTTCACGTTCGAGTTTTGAGGCTGTATAAAATAAAATTGCGGTCGATGTAACACTGTATCTAAAAAGGTGCGTATTAGAGTAACTCTTTTTTATTTCTGCGTTTAGTTAGCACTGATTTTTATTGTCACACGATATAAAAAATACTTTAAAGAGACGTTGTTCTTTTCCAGGTATACCATTGAACAAACGGAAGGGCGCACACCACTGCAAGGAGACAAAGTGCAGTTAGTCACAGCGTTCATTAGACTCGTGTAAAATTATGAGTGTAGTTACATTAGTTGATTTGTGTTCCTTTGACATCTGTTGTGTTGACATGTGCATTATTTTGTCCTTTGCAATAGATTATTTTTGAGAAAAAAAATAAGAGAAAAGAACTTCTAACTTCCCTTTTATGAAATCCTAATGAAAACTTTTAGTTTAATAAAATCCATGAGATATATAATTAGAAGTAGAAAAACAAAAACCAGTAAACCATTGAAGAAACGCAAATCAGGTTGACAAGTTAGAATTTCAGTTCACTAGCAGCAACGACGTAGAAGAAGATATATTTACTGCAATATTTTTGCCCATAGTTGGAGGGTAGTGACATGGGTTAGTGATTGAGATTAATTTTTTAAACAGCTACTATTTCACACCTATAGTTATTTCTATTTTTATTTGCTTCTACAGAATATGTTCGTTTTTTTTAAAAACATTGAAGTAAGCATGCTACTCGTATAATAGGAGGTTCTTTTGTTATCTACAACTGAGTTTTGAACTCCGTGTGAGAAAATAATATTTCGAGAACGTAAACAAGTGCAGGAAGTGGTCGTAAATGCTACAGAAAAGGAGGTGGGTAGCAGTTTTTGGGGCTTGCAATTCTTCTTAAGGCTTGTTATTATTTGAACTAATCTCTACGACGATAACAACTGCTGTTTACCACAACGTCTGATTCGAGCAGCCTCTTTTAAACAAGAAGATATAAAGAAGCAGTGCAATAATTTGAGATAAGGCTAATGGAACGGCATTCGACCGGTGAGCTAAAATTCGCACAGGTTTTTAAAAATCAGGAATTATTATTCCAAGAGGCATTTTAGCACTACGGAAGGCCCCCAAAGAAATGTTGGGGCTAAATTTGAATTTACTGAGCAGAACTTCTCGTGAAGGGAGTACTGCTGGGAAGCCTAAAGTACCACTCTATTAAAACTAAATGAAGGATGTCCTACGTTTGCAGTCTTTAATGACGCCTTAAAGAAGCAAGTCTGGTTTTAGCTCGCCATGATAGGTTCTTGAAGAGACTCTTGGGCTACTATAGAACGTTTTTATGTTATTAATATTAACAATTTATTATTATTTATCATTATATAGTCTATTATTATTCATCAGTGTTATTAATGTCTGTGGCACCGAAGGATAGCTTGGTTGCATGGGCGAAAGTTTTTTGTTTTTTTTTCAGAATCTGTAAATTTTTGTTTAAATAGGCAAGTATACGTCATTCTTAAAGCCTTCATGAGTTTTACTCCGCAATAATAAAATTAATATGAAAATACAAGCAATCGAAACACAAAGAAATACAAGGTAGATCATTCGAAATGTCTTAGGTGCGGGGAAAACTTGAGCAATCATTGTAGAATTGTTTGTTCTATATTTAAATTCTTATTACAAACATCTTCTATTTTCTTCGAATTACAGCAGCTGAATTAGGGTCTGAAAATTCGAAACTTTAAATGCATAAAAAGGAATTCACGTTGGTTGTTGTTGATTAGTTTGACAGTTTCGAGTAGGTCAATGTCTAGCGTCAGCAATGATAGCAGCTCCAACGTCAGCAATGATAGCAGCTCCAACGTCAGGAATGATAGCAGCTCCAACGTCAGCAATGATAGCAATTTCGACAAAAATAACTCAAGAAAATTTTGAAATTAGTACTTTGAGTCGGAGAGCAAAAATTATAAAAATGGGTTTAGGAAATTTAGTTTTAGTTGCTATGAATAAAAATAGAAAAAAATATAGTTTTAAGGCTGCAGTAAAGATTCAGCTAAGAAATTCTATGTTTATCGAGTTATTATGGAGTTTCAGTTACTAGTGGTGTGAACTGATGAAATAAAACAATAAAATTCGATGGAAATTAAACAAAGTAGATTTTTTGTGTGCCTAGTATTCACATGCTCACTCGAAAACTACACCGAGGGAACTGCCTGATAAATATTATGCCACTTCTGCTAGATTTTAGTTCATAAATTCTTACGAATAAAAGTGATTTAAAATTATATAAGAACCAAAATGGTAAAACACAGTCAGCAGCGGTTGACTGCTTGTGTGCAGGAAACATAATTCAAGCTTTACAGCTGCTTCCATGCGTGTAAACACCAAGGCAAGGCTGTGACAAACGGTGCTCACTGCAGGTAGATAGCGCACAGCCGCTCCACGACGACGTGGCTGCTGAAATACTTTGTAGTAACACGGAACATTCTTCATTCTTTCTCACACTGAAACAGTTATTTCATGATAATGCTAGTGCATAAGCTAGGAGTTGCGTCGCATTATCCACGGCATAATATTCTTAATAGCCAACAATTGATAGGACTCTGTGCGAGGGATTTCATGAGAATTGCTTGGTTTGTAAAATTTATTTTTTCGTGCTGTCTTGAACTTATTTTTGTGGGATTGCCGTCTCGAGTGCTTTAGCTTTTACCATATAGCTGGAGTCAACATTAAAGTATTTACTGGAAACAAATTAGATTTTCCTTAAACGAGGCCCTCATGTGTTTTTATGCCTACGTGATAGGGTAGTGGTGCTCTAACATATAGCTTTTCTAACTTTTCTGATGTATTTAATTATTCTTAAGGACGTACATTAAAGGTTCTCCCTGTGTTTGCTCTAGTTTGATCATAAGAATTGAAATTGTGTGTTTTCATAGTGAAGCATCGTAAGGATGATAAATAATGAAGTAATCGCGGTCAGAATATAGAACACAATCAAGGACTACTATAAACAGGACGTGCACCGCCATATAGCTGACTACGCTAGCGGAGGCCATTGCATTCTTAGTAACATAACATTTTCTATCGGACAAATTTATCAAAAATTACATCTCTCAAACAATAGAAGGGATAATAAGGTTTTACATCGAATTTTAAATGGTGTAAAACACTGTAATGCTTTGAAATACCAATTTTAACCGAACTTAACATGTATTATTGGGTGAGCTTAGTAGCCACTTTATAGAAAGCCGAGTTGCTGCAGTTTTAGACTTTACAAATTAATTGTAGTTAAACCTTTTTCAATGCAAACAATCAAACATACAAGCATTCACGCATATAAACAAACAGACATAGAAGCAAAAACCTACCAAACTGCAGCGATTAGTCAGCCAACCGGGCTTTCTTTACAGAGGTCTGAAGAAGGACTGCCTTCTTCTGCTGGTCTTTCTCTAGGTTGTGGAGTCCATTCAAGAGAACATTTGCCAGACGATGGAACATCTTGGGACAGTTAATGTCAATTCCACTGAAATCATCAGACTAGGTCCTTTGTGCAGCTACTTCATCATGACACACAGCATAGAAGTGGCCTTGCAGTCTCGGTTGTCCTTGGCCATGCCACTCAGCACCCCACTAGAAAATTAAACAGTTGGACGAATCTGTACTTCATCTACCAAGACAAACACATTCTTCTGCTGCAGTGTCTGGACTTTGTCAAATGTTTCCCTCAGAACCTGGTTCTTGTCAATAGAAGTGATGTACTGCAGCTTGCGTTTGCATGGCAGTACCAAAAAGTCTCTGAGCTGTTCATAATTTCACTTTGGGTATGATTGAAGAGAAAAACAATAATCATTCATGGAAAACTGCTTCTGTAATAGAAGTTCCAACTGACGTGTCAAAAATACCAACTTTTTCACCTTCTCGGTGTCGACACAGGCTGATGTGTGAGCTTGAAGAAGAGTGACAACATTTTGGATCGTTTTGTCAAACGGGATAACATAGTGCATTGCCAAGCGCACAGTTTCGTCGAACTGAGTATACGATCTCTAACCATTGTTGGGATGAAGTATCTTAAACAGTGATACACTAATGCCGTTCTTGAACGCACTGAACGTTAGTGGGGAACACAAAGTGGGCTTGTTTTCAACAATCACAGACAGGCTGCATTCAATGAAGTTGTCGGTCATGAACGAACACACACACGCCTTTCTTTCGATCTTGAAATAATTAAGTTCTTCTACTGCTTCTGCAGATTACGTTCAGGTTTGAAAGCATCAAATGAAGTAATCTTATCCTTCTGAAGAAAATACCTCAGTTGTTGGTCTTCAGCTTTCGCCGGGCGAGGTGTGAGTTTTGGAGAGGGTAGACATGAAGCAGGCACATTGAATATGCTGTGCGGCGCCTGTTCTCCTTATTGTAATTACCCCGACAGTTCACAACCCCTCACTTGTTCGGCATTTTTAATACATATAATTAGCAATAAACTTTGTAAACAAACAGTATCCACTTAGAAATGCAACAATGGGCCTCGAAACAAACAACAATCTCCGATTTAAACCGAGCGACAGACTACGACAATGTTCGCACTATGACCGATGGAGGATAACTGAACTCAGTGAACTGGCCTCCGCTACAGCAGTCAACTACATGGCGGTGCATGTCCTGTTTATAGTAGTCCTTGAACATAATATAATGTAGTAAATATGAAAGTAATAAGAGTACCGTTTTATAAGTAATTTCTCATATGAGATGTTAGTCTTTTTTACGTACATTGAAATAGATTTTTTCAGTTGTCAAGGTATTGGAATTGAAATCAGGATTGCCAAAACAAATTTCGAAGATGAAGCTCAAAGCTATATTAGAACACGTGTTCAGAACTGTGCCAGTGCACAATTCCTGTACACAACTCTGATGGAGAGGTGCTACACTCATCAGGTGTCTACGTACAAGCACACCTGACTCCGCTTAGACTGCGTGTGTTACTTGAATGTCTGCGATTTTCAGTCTCTAAAGCGTTAAGGATTGCGTGCTGGTAAACACGAAGAGTGACCGAGAGCTGCCTGCTCATGGTCAGGGAAGATGAAAAACACATGACGTGAATCTTGAATACGGGGCTGAGGTTCCAAGTCAACATTTGCGAGAGCGATTGCCAGGAGCGAATTCCTGCGCGGTGAAAAAGTTTTAGCTTAAATGTTTTCGCTCGAGCTCGGAGAACATCAATATCTGCGTGTTCAAAGTGGTCCTGATCATAGAGCTTTAGTGGAAATTATGCATTGAAAGTAAACATTTTATACCTCATATACGAGCTAGGATTAAATAAGTTAGGCCTTTACCGCTTAGTTGCTTGTGATTGGATTTCATAAAATGGTACGGTCAGTTTTGAGCAGCACTTCCTGAAAAAGGATTTTATTTTGTAATGCTTATTTTGAAAATGCTATTCATTATTTTGAAAATGCTTATTTTCTTGAACATAAGTATAGTAAAAGTGATAGAGATTTAAGACCAGGCAAGGTTTTGCTCCAGGCTGAAAAAAATGCGACAAAAAAGTTGTTTCAGTAGTGTTGTGTTTTGATTCCTTCTTGCCGCCAACAAAAATGTACTGAAAAATGATTCATCTAATTTTCTTTTAAACTATAATTTATAATTGATAACACAGTGTTTCGTTTTCTATACTATGTATGTTTTTTTTCAGCGTTGTTTGATAGAAGTTTGGACAGTGATGGTGACAACTGCGACATTGTTCTTCCATCTCTTATTTCGAGAGCTGTACAGCGCTGTACGTGTCCACAACCGTATTCTGTGTTGTCTCTATCATCAATCGTATGGGCATCAGTGTTGTAATAAATGGAGAGAATGTTGAGAAACAGCGTTTTTGTCTGATACATTGACATTAAAGATCGTTCACGTTTAAAGACAATATCGTGGAAGATATATTTCTTAGAAAACTAGAATTTAGAACATAAATGTAGTAAGTTGGACCGACCGGCGTCCACTCTTACCCGCTCTGAGGATGTAAACCAAATACAAGAACATGGAAGGCATTATTACTTGACACGTGTCATTTATAACTATGAGTGTCAGACAACGAGAATATCACACTACTAAAATAGTACAAACTTCTAAAAATCAGTTATGTGACAATAGACTAATAATACACTAATATAAAATTAATTGAAAACGGAAATTAGAATGCGTGAGAATACATATAGATATAAAATGTGGCATTAGAAATGCGTCATTTGGCCAATTCTTGGGTTGATAACCAAGTCCCATACCGTAATTCTAGCCGCCAATGGTCATGCACAAACAGACCACGGTGGTAACAGGTCTCGAACCAGGGTTTTCTGCGATTGCTCATCAGTAAACCACGCTGACTATCTATATTCATCACACTGCAGTGTAGGTCAAGCTGGTGATTTATTATATGCTAACTAGATAGTTCTCGTGGAAAACTCACGGTTTAGATTTGTTTAATTTAAAATTATCACAGAGACAAATATATTAAAGATTTACGACGAATTATTGTGCTTTAAATGGATATTTTTGATGAATATATACATAACTTTCATTTTGTATCTCTTATACCGATAACATGGCCTAAATAGTACTCATGAAAATTTACGGCTAAGAAAAGATAAAACTAAAAGTTTATGAAAAAATGTTAGTCAATTTTGTCTGTGGTCCTATTAGAAATGATAATCCGTTTGGTTATATCAAATAGATGTTTAATATTGTAATTAATTAGGAATTTAATGGAGAGAAAAATTTATTTTCAATATAATATTTTTCTTCAGCAGTACATTCAAAATGGTAGAGTTATGCAGTAGGTATAGCACTCCTATTTTTAAAGTCCAGACGTCAATATTCATGATTCTTTTAATATATGGTGTTCTTAACTGACTATTGCTCATATTAATAGTTCTATTACATCGGAGGATAACTAGCACCTCAATTGAAAACACTTGTATGTACACGTAAAACTATTCCACTACGTAATAAATCGAGATTAATGCTCAACATATGCATAAAAATTGATGAAATTCATCATATTAATACATATTCATGACAATTTTTTGAGTTAAGAAAAGTTAAACACTTGATATACAACTTATTCATCACTTAAATGTAAAATAAAAGGTGAATCAAATTAAAATCCGTAGTGTTATGTTCTGTCATCTCGAGATACTTAAATATTTGATGCAAAGTCCGTAGACTTTCTTGACTTATGTTCGGTGAAGTGTGATACATGGAAACAGGTAATAGCGACGTTAATAATAGCGAGCAATAAATACAATGGGAGGAAACAAGTTTTCGTACAAATCAATTTTTTGAATTTTTCACATAACCAAGTAATAAATGAACATGATTTTCATATGTATATAACTTTATACAGATGCATAATACTCATCTACACATATAAAAAAATCTACATAGAAATATATTTCAACAGGTGTAAATAAGATTCATCCATATTAATGGATGAAAAAAGTAATCGTACAGTACAACAAAATACACATTTTGAATTTTAAAGCATTGAAATTATTGTAATATTTCTAATCAATTAAGTAAAATATTTTAGAACGTTCCAATAATATTAACAGTATAGTTATAGTGAACTCAAAAAATAGCAGCAAATCATTTAGCATTTGACATTCATAAGATAAGGTTATCATCATGGCAAGAAGCAAAAAATTGACAAATTCGAAAAAAGAACTGATTGTTAAGCTTTGGAAGGAAGGTAAAAGCTACAGCAAGATGGCTGACATTCACTACTGTCAGTTCATTTATTGCAAGGTATAAAAACTCAAACTGTAGAAAACCAGAGGAGAACAGGTGCTCCAATTAAGATTTCTCTCACGTCATCGACGAAATTAATGCGTCAAATTGAAAAAAATCCAATGGTTACCCGTGAGGAGTTGCAGGATGATCTACGTTTATCAGGAACTTGTGTAACCAAACGGACAATAAGCAACGAAATTCACAGGAATAGTCTAAAGTCACGTTCCTCTCGTAAAACTCCACTTTTATTGGAAAGACACAGATGCCAGGTTGGAATTTGTCCGGGAACATGAGGAAAAGGAAAAATCGTATTGGGAGAGAGTGCTGTAAAGCAAATATGAGTTGTTTGGGCATAATTCTCGCAACCATGTATGGAGGAAGGATGGTGAAGCCTTCAACCCAAAGAACACCATTCCAACTGTCAAGTTTGATGGTGGCCACATCATGGTTTGGGGATGTTTCTCTGCGAAAGGACCTGGTAAATATCAGTAATAGATGGTACAATGAATGCTGCACTATCTACATACTCACGGTTTACATCCTTGTACAATGTATTTCCATCTTCCTCTCTCTCTGTCTCACTCCCTCTCTGTATCCGTGTGTGTCCGTCCCATTACTTCCTATCTATTGCTAAAGAAAAATTATTGAACTGAAATCAGAACGGGTAAGCATGTAGTATAGGCATTGTTTTGTGGATACCAAAAGCACCCGATCACTATAAAATACTAAATTTTTCCATTATTAGTTTTCTTCTCTTACACAGCTATGTTATCGGTAGATAAGAATTGAAACGGAATGGAAATTTTGTGTATATTCATGAAAAATATTCAGATTCTGATGGTACTACGGGTAAACTGAAAAATGTATTATTACATGGATCCTTATTTTTGTTACTTTTAAACCAAGGAATTTTAATCGGTACTATCTGGGGGACGTTATCGGTAGATAAGATGCAGAATGGAAGGACTGTATGTAATAATAAAAAGTGTTCTTGTAAAACACAATAATTCGTTGTAAATCTTTATTGCATTTATCTTTATAATAATTTCAAATTAGTCAAATCTAAAGCGTAGAATTTCCACGCGAATGGCTAGTATCAAAATATTTTAGAAGTAAACTTAATATTTTTTATGGAGTAACTTGAACTTTCTCCAGAATGGATTTTTCAGTAGTATAATGGTCCTAAGCACACAGCGAAATCTACGAAGAAATGATTTGCTGATAATAGTGTGAATGTCCTGAAATGGCTTAGTCAGTCACCGGATCTGAATCCAATATAGAATCTGTGGCGGTACTTAAAATTTCAAATGAAATCGGGAGCAGCAACAAACATTGCGAATCTGAAAGCCACATGCCAGGAAGAATGGGACAAATACCAATTAAAGTTTACAAATCATTAGTTGTGAACTATAGAAAGAGATTGGTTGTTGCAGCCACCGTGGTCGAGTGGTCTGCGGCCTGTGTTTGGTATCAGGTCTCTGCTTCGGGCAGACAGACCGCGGGTTCGAAACCCGGCAATGAATACGAGCTGTNAACCATGTGTGGAGGAAGGATGGTAAAGCCTTCAACCCAAAGAACACCATTCCAACTGTCAAGTTTGGTGGTGGCCACATCATGGTTTGGGGATGTTTCTCTGCGAAAGGACCTGGTAAATATCAGTAATAGATGGTACAATGAATGCTGCACTATCTACATACTCACGGTTTACTCATTGTACAATGTATTTCCATCTTCCTCTTTCTCTGTCTCACTCCCTCTCTGTATCCGTGTGTGTCCGTCCCATTACTTCCTATCTATTGCTGAAGAAAAGTTATTGAACTGAAATCAGAACGGGTATGCATGTAGTATAGGCATTGTTTTGTGGATACCAAAGGCACCCGATCACTATAAAATACTAAATTTTTTCCATTTTTAGTTTTCTTCTCTTACATAGCTATGTTATCGGTAGATAAGAATTGAAACAGAATGTAAATTTTGTGTATATTCATGAAAAATATTCAGATTCTGATGGTACCACGGGTAAACTGAAAAATGTATTATTACATAGATCCTTATTTTTGTTACTTTTCAACCAAGGAATTTTAACCGGTACTATCTGGGGGACGTTATCGGTAGATAAGATGCAGAATGGAAGGACTGTATGTAATAATATATAGTGTTCTTGTAAAACACAATAGCCCGTTGCACATCTTTATTGCATCTATCTTTATAATAATTTCAAATTAGTCAAATCTAAAGCGTAGAATTTCCACGCGAATGGCTAGTATCAAAATATTTTAGAAGTAAACTTAATGTTTTCTGTAGAGTAACTTGAACTTTCTCCAGAATGGATTTTTCAACAATATAATGGTCCTAAACACACAGCGAAATCTACGAAGAAATGGTTTGCTGATAATAGTGTGAATGTCCTGAAATGGCTTAGTCAGTCACCGGATCTGAATCCAATATAGAATCTGTGGCGGTACTTAAAATTTCAAATAAAATCGGGAGCACCAACAAACATTGCGAATCTGAAAGCCACATGCCAGGAAGAATGGGACAAACACCAATTAAAGTTTACAAATCATTAGTTGTGAACTACAGAAAGAGATTGGTTGTTGTTGAAGAAAATAAAAGCTATTCTATAAAGTATTAATTTTTGAAGCAATCTGTATTTTTGTTGTACTATACGATTACTTTTTCACCCATTAATATTGAAAAATATTATTTACACCTGTTTAAATGCATTTGTATTCATTTTTTTCTATAAATAAGTATTATGATCTGTATAAAGTTAAATATATGAAAATCATGTTTATTTGTGACAGTTAATTCAAAATTTCAAAAAAATTATATGTACGAATACCTGTTACCCCCGCTGTATGTACAATTTATTTAAACCCTTGAAAATTCCACGGTTAAAAGTGATAAAATTAGGTATTTTTTAATCCATAATTATGTTATATATTAATTAGATTGGACTAATTTGAAATTATCTTTCATACCAAGGTATTAGAGATTTTATACGGCTTATTGTTTTTAGGTGAAAAATTTTCACGAATACATACAGAACTTTTGTACTGTATCTTATCTACGATAAGATGGCCTAAATGGTACTTGTGGAAATTCCAAGGATTAAGGGGGACAAAATTAAGGATCTATAAAAAACCTTTTTTAGTTTTACCCGTGGTACTACAAGAACCTGAATATTTCTCATGAATACACGAAGAACTTTCATTCTGTATCTTATCAACTAATAACATGGGTTTGTGTAGGAAAAGGAAGCTAATATAGGGGAAAAATTATTTTCCTTCAAATAATCCAGCGGCTTTGGTTTCCACAATGCAATGCTTGTAATACAAGTATACCCGCTTTGATTTCAGTTCTGTAATCTTTTTCTGTAATAGATAGGAAGTAATGGGATGAAAACACGTGTATAGGAAGAGAGGGGGAGAGAGAGAGATGTATATACACTGTCTATTATATGAGTAGATGGACCCACGTGTGAAAACGTTTAAGTGTTTTTAACTGATGTTTTCGTTTGATTTGCCAGTGGACGCTGGATTTGCGAAGGAGTTTCCACATTGAAGGATATGCTTTTGGGATCCACAATTCAATGCTTACAATACATGTATACCCTATCGAAATTCCTCCTATCTAAATCCTTGAGAGCGTGATGGAGAGACGGACCAAGCAAGCAAGTAAGCAACGAACTGTGTATTATTATACAGGGTGGCACATAAGTAACGCACCCTTTTAAAAAATTAATAATAAATAAAGTATTACCGCAATATACACTGGGTATCTGTAGACAGGATACGACATGTAATTATGGATACGACATGTCGTAATTATTCCCATCGTTATACCTGTCATAGTTTATTTATTATTAATTTTTTAAAAGGGTGCGTTACTTATGCACCACCCTATATAGTCGGATTATATGAGTATGTTAGACAGTGAATCTTTTCGCCTCATTTAGCAAGTGCAAAAGAGGATCATTTTGAGCTTATGAGCTCCACAAGACTAAATGTCGTAATCGCGTGAAAGCCGGCAACAACATGCAGTGTCGCTTATCGTGTTAATAAATTTGTAGATATTACGAGAACAAATAGGTTTTTGTATCCGTGCTACAGCCTGTTGTAAGTTATTTGAATTAATTGAGCTCTTGGCGTCAATGTCAGTGCTTGCAAGGCGTAGAAAAGCACAGGAGTGTGGCACCGATTGTGCAGTGACACGCAATGGTATTGGATACATCACATACATATATTACACAAAACGGATGTACATGTTGCACTCTCATGTACATCGTTGTGTTGCACAGGTGACTAAATGTTTTTTATGTAGAAAGACTCTTTACTTAATAATTAGACCAGTATTTCTTCTTCTGAACAAACAACCAGCAAATGGATAGAAGCGTCATTGAAACTGGCTAATATGGTAGGTAATAAATCAAAATAAAATTTATAACAAAGATTATTTTCGTTTCAATATAAGTAAATTTAAAAGCTCAATAGTTAGTAATTAGTAAGTAATTTTTAATTATTTTCAATCTCATTTTTGCCTTCGTCAATTTTGATTTTAAGTTTGTTCGCCAGTTTTTTTAAAAGTGTCGGACGATCGATATTAATTCCAAAAAGTTTTATAACAAAAAAGAATAATGTATAGAATTTCTTCGCCTTCGATTTCCGTTTAGAAATATTTTCTAGAAAAAAAACCACACACAGGATCATCATGGCTGACTCACTGTCTTCTCTGAGCAAGAAGGAAAATTGCAGAGGGAAATAAGGCTGAGACTGCATCTTAATTCCAGCAAGTTGAGGCATTCGAGATGTCATCGCTGCAATTTGAGGCACTCAGGAGGAGTTCAAAGAGGCTTAAATTGGCCGCCAATGAGGTGATGAAGCTCTAGGAGGCTCATGGAGAGATCAGTCGTCTCATGCACAGGCCTCCCTCACCTTCCACTTCCCCAGCAATTTGTCATCTTTGCAATGTTTACATCGCACAACAGTCTACTACGGCATTCTCAATCGAGAGTAAGGAGATGGATGCGACGAGCTGTACGATGAAGATGCATATGCTTCCATTGTTTCTGAGATTACAGTCGTCTTCAGTCAGGTCGATCGACCAGGACAAAAAATTGGAGTTTATTATGAGCTGTTGTGAGGTATTGAACCCTCTAGCTTCAGTAGACTGTTCAGAATTTGTACTGACGTCTTTATACACTCGGCTACGAGGGAAATTCTGACATAATTATCTAAAGCCACGTAGCAAAGTACAGTTTTTTGTGAATAATTTCATTTGAGTTCTTAATTATCTTTAAATGATGTGCGAAATGTTAAGTTTGTTCAGCTCCTCTACGCATTCCTATTCATGGGAGAAGAAAGTTTTAAGTGTTCGGAAAATTTAGCATTAATCGCCCACTGCATTATTTTCATGAATCAAAATCAAAGGCCTATCAGCTTGTATTTAACATGGATATTAGGAATCCAAAGTACTCACATTCACTCTTCCTGAACCTGATGTCCTGCAATAAAGTGGTATGAATCTGTAAAATATTATTACCTCAGTACAAATTTAAAACTTGAACACGACGTTAAAAAATTTTTTCGTAGATGAACTAATTTCGGCTTTTAACTACACGCAGGAGCAGCCAGAATATGAAGACTTGTTACAGAATAACGGGATAATTTTAATATTACAATTTATAGCTGAACAAATAATGAATTGGAATATGACGAACAAATTATTTTCAATTCAAATTCGTCAGAAGGCAACCTAAATTTTCCAACCCCTGCTGTAGAAGTAGGTACACTCTCTGTTATTTTTCCCTGAGACCGGAACACGCGCTCTAAACGATAGAATCCATTTTGGGCAGCATTGGATTTTGTCGTGTCGGCACGGCCCCGGAGTCTTGATCCTTTCTTAGGGCGCAATTTTGCTCGCTTCTCGGCTGTTTTAGGAGGGGGCGTCGACCCGCATGCTAATGGCTTCGCATCGCGTTCTTCGCATTTTTGACAAACTGCAGACCCGCTTAGAAGGACCCATACCAAAACTCCCGTCCCTTCCCCTCCTCCATTTACATTGCTGGTCTTTTTGAGGTCTGCCAGTATGGGGCTCACCACAGCCTCACTTCTCACACTGGAGAGATGCTCTGTTTGTAAGAAGAATAAGATGCTAAGAGATGCGTCTGTGTTTGTTAATTTCATTTTCAATGCTCATAGTACCTAACTTCGCTAAACTACAGTTTTTCCCTGATACTAGTAATTAAAAATCTTTTTATAACAGTATCTGATGACTCACAACGATAAATCGCTGAGTACAATGGTTCATAAGCGGCTGCAGTGAGCAAAACCTACCTTAAAAAATTTTCAGCATAGTTGTAGGTCGTCTAACTCATCAAATGATGTAATCAGCAATGTTTTTTTCATCAAATAACTTAGGAAATTTCCCGTTATGTTTAATAATTGTAAACAAAATATATATTTGTTGTTTTACTTTACGCTGTATCGTCTCATGCATTTTTTTATTTAGAGAGCTCCCAGCATTGGTTTATTTACTCCTCCATCAACGACAGAACATTTTCCAACATTCATTTGCATATAGCGTCCTCACATCAAAATTTGACTACAAAATTGTCCAAGTATTTTTATACTTTGTCTTGAATTCGAGTAGTTGCAGTTTAAAGGAAGCATTTTTAGTTTCCTACATTCAGGCAGACGAAGGGTAACTTTCAACGTTTCACATAAAAGCACTACTTTACGTGCCGTATTACAATGCTGTAACAAAATATCTGACAAACTGCAGCTCTATGAAATTATTCCTGAACTGATTATTATTCAACAGACACAAAAACATTTTTTCAGCAAGAATGGAACAGTTTTCATGCATCGTTAATAACACTGTTCCGTCAAAGCTTGTTCAGCTCGCTGCAACCCGTGAAGGGTTTTGGAAACTCGACCTCAGACTAAAGCAAACGCAGGCTGACCGCTCGCTCCTGAAAAACAGAAATTGGTTTGACTTTTTCCATCTGACTTTCCAAGCACAGTCTATGTAAATGGATCTCTACAGACGCGAATTCGGGACTTTGATGTATTCTTTAGTTTATATTGAATTTAACTTTAGGGAGGATTGAGCTAATAATATGTAGGAGAAATAGCAATTATTGAGTTATAACTGATCTTCCTGATTATTTCTGCTCATGAGAAGGAAATGAGAATTTTTTATGAAATAAAATTATCACGTAGAATTTGAAAACATGTGAGTATTCCATGGAGTTTTTTATTGTGTACCGATTTACGTGATGATAACATAGGAATGTTTATTTTTTAGATCTGACAGGTTGCTTTATGAGACACTTTTACTGCTTATAGAGGTCCTCAGTTCTCATACTCCAGAAGATTTGTTCGCCTCTACTTTTTGGCTCCATGAAGAATTCTCTATAATAACGAAAATCTATTCGTTTCTACTACTTGGCTCACACAAACAAGTCACAAGAATATCGGAGGAACAAAATTATACATTCTCTCGAGTGAATAGGACAGTTGACATTGAGCGTATTTACTCACGACACCACACAAACAACGCCAGTCTATTCAATTAAAATCGTGTTTTTACGACTTTCAGAGGGAATTCGATACATCTGCCCAGCCATTGTCAGTTGTTTTTTCAATAAATGATGAATAAACGTTAAATCGTCGTGAAGTTTCACAATAAACTCATCAGATGGAGTCAATGCCCCACGAACTCGACACCACGTTCCTATGACTAAAATGTTGTTTGTTGGGTGGCGAGGTTCGAATACACTGCATCCATTGAGCCTGCGCTCGAATCTACCCGCATAAGCCGATTAGGCCGCCGGGCCCCTTACTTCGGTAATGGTGCGCGCTATTCGAGTGCAAAAACTTTTTTACTGATTGTATTTGGTTCTCAAATCGAGCTTTGATGTTTGTCAGCTATGGCCTGAACTTTTTCATTGCGAAAGTTCGTCATCTGCTGCATTTGATTAACTTTTTGGTGAGGTTGTGACACTTTAACTTGCAGTATGTAGCTGCACAGGTAGTCCTACCGCAAGTTTTCATCAGATTGAAAAGCCTCGATCACATGCACAGCATCCGCACACCGGCGAAGTAAACTCTTGAATTTACAGAAGTAGAGATCACTTCAATTCTCCACAAAAGTTTCTGGGTAACTCTGGTCATAAGCTGTGTTTGATGACCATTACAAGTTTCTCTCACTGATTTTTCGTGTGTTTCACTCATCAATAATAGTCTGCATCACAGAAACATATTAAATGGCCCTGTGACTGATCAAGCGATAGTCTCTGATCGAATTGGGATTGCAAAATCACACGAGTGTGAAATTATGTCTCGAGTATAATTTTACAGAATAACATTGGGGGACCTAGCAAAATTCAGGACAAATATTTCCTGGTTTACTATATGATTTATTTGAATTAATATGTAAATTTACTTTACTCAGATATCTTTTGCAGCCCAAAATGAGTTATGATCGTAATAAGTGTCTGAAACGTCATATAACTCTTCTGCTACTGTCGGCAGCTCTGGGTACCGCTACCAACTGAAGTGTTCACAACCAACAAAATTAACTTTTAGTGTAGTGAAGGGGTGAGTAACGAGTACATTGTGTTCACAACCAGGAAAATTTACTTTTAGTTTAGTGAAGGAGCGAGTAGCGAAAACATTGTGTACACAACCAGCAAAATTAACTTTTTGTGTAGTGAAGGGGATAGTACCGAGAACATTGTGTTCACCATCAGCAAAGTTAAATTCATGAACTGCGAACAGCGAGAGCTATCATCCCTAGGGAAAGAGTTGGACTTAAAAACTGGCCATACATTTCAACTGATAATCTCTGTAAGGTTCTTCTGGATGGCAGAATGAAGAATGACTTCTTTGAAGAAAATGTCAAGACTTTATCAAACTTCATTGACTTCAACAGAAAGAAGTTTGTAAAGACCAAGAGTTTTGGTAGCAAGAAGAGATCAGGGAGAAAAAACATCTCAGGATTAAAAAACAGGGGATCAAGAGATTGATGTACGACAAGAAGTAGAGACATGTCCGAAGAGTGTCATTCAGAGTTGGAGTTGGAAGGGAGACTGCCAGGAGAGTCATGCACAAGACCAGGGCCAAAGCTTGCCATGGGAAGATGGTGGAGGAGATGAAGAATCAAGATGAGGTCAGGAGGAGGGAGTTTGCCTAGCAGCAGTATGGCAGGGTTGTGAACACGACAGCCTGGAGGAAACTCATCAACACTGATTTCAATGTCATAATTAAACGGTATAAGACTTTCAACTCCAATAGCTATGTTGCCTGGATCCAGTGCAGACACAGGAACAGCTTGAGTTTGAGCAGAAGTTTGATGATTCCTTCATAATCTGGGCCGGGATGAGCTGGATGAGTCTCATTCTAGTAGATGCTCCAAACTTTTGTTTGACAAAAGATTATGACTGACAATTTTTGCAATCAATCAAGTTCATATTTTGAATGAATTTTGTTGTATCTAAATAAATATGCCATGGTGAATTTTGTTGGGTGACTTTAATTGAAGTCCTTGGTATGTAAGACGCAAGTTTATTTACATGATTTCTCTCAATTGCTAAAACGAAAGCGTAGGCTCTAAACACACTATTTCTTGCACTTTTCGGTATTGTATTGTAAGCTGGAAAGGAAGTCAGAACACTTTTATATTCAAAGGGACTGAAGCTGCTGGGTTAGCATTGAAAACCACCGTTCGGTTGTCTTAATAAGTTTGTTCAGCTATGAACGCAGCCTATTGCTGCTTATGCTTCACAAAGCTTTCAATTTTTTAAAAATCTTAACGTTCTGAATTTTTATTTTCATTACAGAAATATAATATACTCGTAGATATTATGAAGTTACAATCAATCAAGATTTTTAGCACATGTACTTTACCCAACAGAAATAGGTTTTTTAAAGTAATTTAAGGGGAAATGTTTCGCTATAGATCCGACAAGGCTGCTCAGTAGTGTATTCAACTTCCTAACATTAATAAGCTCTGTCAACAGAAGGCATTGTGTCAGGCACCAGTGTTTACTCCATGCTATGATGTACCGTAAAAATTGTATAGTTCATCAAGTGTAGCCACAACATTCATTCCACCGACACGAGTGCTCCAGAGCGGCAAAAATTTAGTTTAAACAAGCCTACGAAATAACTCGAAAATTCGGATTATGTATTCCGTGTGCCTTTGTTTGATACATGATGTTTTAATTGCAGATTTTATTATAAAACGAGTGGTGTAAGAACCTAACTCCTGGAATAACTTTTCAAGAAAATAAACATCCCTACGACATATCCTCGTTAGCAACTATTTACATATCAGTGAATCTCTTGGAGATAGTGATGACTATAGTGTGTTTCCTGGTGTACGTGAATTGTGACTAAATATGTAGAAGATAACGAAAACATTAACCCTTCAGTTCTATTGCTAAGGAAGATGCCGTTAATAACAACTTAATTTAGAGCCTGAGCTCGGTGCACAGCTGCATGAGAAACAAACATGCAGTAGAACACGAGTGAGACTTGATAATTTCTTACATGTTTAGTGAGTGAAGAACGCACCAGCGAACGGTGGGACAACAAAAGTTGTGCAAAACGACACAAAATTAATTAACCTGTTACCAAATCAAACAATTGTTAGAACATACTGTGAATCGTTAAATCTAAAATTATATTTTATTTGATTCTAAACTGACTCTGAAATTCTGTGATTTATATAACCTGCACGGTTCAGTAGCTCATGTACGCTATAGCTCATTAGAAAGACGTGCATGGAAGGATGTAACATCGCACAATGTGTGGAAATTAAAAGAAGCAATTTAATTGTATCCAACATTAAGTAAGTATTAGTTATAGTTATTAAAGTATTAAAGTTATTGAAGAAATCTTTAGTGTATAGTTAGGAAATGTAACTGGAACACTTTGACTCTGAACTATAGCTCAAAAGTTCAGGAATAAGACCTCACTTTTACGGCAAAAATATACTATTCAAAAGACTCTCATTAATATAGTTTAAATCTTTCCTCTTCTTAATGATGTGCCGGTTTATTTCATTGATACTGAAATGAAGAAGTGCATTTTCATTTGGATTCCGAGCTAGAGGAAGCCAGAGCCTCAGGAGTTCGTGCATCTTGTGCTATGCCCCGCAGACACACGAGTCGTGGGACACAAGACACACAAGCACCGGTCATGAAGCGCTTCATCGCTGCCCTGCTGATGCTGCTGCTGCCCCTCTCCACTCTCACCGCCACGGGGCCTATTGAAGAGGCTCAGACCTCCAGTAAGTACCACACTTTATTCAATCTGTTGTTATTAATCGATAGCAGCTGGTCAGAAATGCAAGTTTCTGGGAGGTAATCTGTGAGTTAGGGTTCACCACAACTTAAGGCAGAAAATGCAGACGCTCGGATGTCGTTGTTCGGGTACGCTCTTGATCTAAGGGATATTTTTTCGACTGATAACATGCATTTATTATTTATAACTCAGGCACACAAATATTTTGAGTGTCGGGAGAAAAGTGAGTTGGAACTGATGAAGATAATAAGATAGAATCTTATTATAAATTTAAACATGATTTTGAAAAGCCAATCTGATATTTAATTTTCAGTACTACGGTACTCTTGCTCTTGAATCTCAATGAGCATCGACTGGTTTTTACTTAACAAAGCCATTGGCTGCTAGCAATTTGCTGTATTGTGATTACAATTGATTGATTGATTTCAAGCTGATATTCATATCTTTTGCTTTCTCAGTGTCCTGACATATAAACATTACAGCTCTCTTACAAGTTTTAGTACGCAATGCTCATATCAGGGGCTAAAAGAAACGATTTCATACATTTTTAAACTCAAAAACATTTTATGGGCAATATGTTCAACTGATCTTATGTACAAAAGGCATTTTATACCGGGAAATTAGTGATCAATTGTAACCTGGTCCAGCTTGGGACTTGAGTATGAGGAGGAAGAAAGGGAGGCTGTGGTAAATCTATGTGCGTGAAATTAGTTATTATTCATGATCCCGTTCTCAATTAAAGCTTGGATTAGTAGGGGCGAGTGGCAGGAGGATGGGGCAGGGGAAAATGGGCTGGGAGGAGGAATCTGGGATTAGGTCGGGGTGCTGCACTCCGGGCAGTATCAGACAGAAGCGAGCGAGTTATCCCTCGAGTGGTGCCGCTGTTGACGTTGTTAATTGCTAAAAATTGCTGCTATTTTGAGGGTTGAGCTTGCAGACTCACATGAAGCAACGAGTACATAAATTTCAAATTGAGAATACGCTAGATAAAGTGTTTTTGAGATGGCGACGGTAAGATTTGGATGATGACTCACGGGATCAGGCTGAGCAGTGCGAGATAACGTGGTCTGCCTTCGTCTAAGATCGTAATGTTTTGTCTAATTTTAGCCCAAACCAAAAGCTTTTTACTTTGACTTAGCGCTCGATTTCCACAGTCTTCTCTATGATACTTCGTGTTTTTAAGGAGATTTATCTCATTATTTGTTATCACGGATAAATTCTGTCTCTGCTTCAAAATATTGGTACTAGCAGTTTGTCACAGATATTCAAAGACTGGTTTTGCTGATGGACAGTTGAAAATGTTGCGCTGGTTCTCACTGTTTGAACAACACTCAATGTCTAGTTACAATTGTGCAAAACGCCGGAGTTTCACAAATGACTACTGCATCAATGTGCTCTGCAGCTTTCAAATTTGTGCAGAATTGTCCAAGTTTTTCCATGAGGAGAGCTCATACAAGACACATCTACGTCACCTACACGAGATCCTGCTTTAAGAGATGCTGAGTAGCTTCTTTGTGATTCCCTAGCCACTGGCCTACCTGACTTTTTTCTCAATTATTTTCCATATTACCAGTGCTAAATAATAACATATGTTCCATCGCAACGCATCAATTCTATTTCGAATATCCTGTGAGAATCTATCCTCTATTTTAACTTTTTACTACCTTTTGTAGTGATATATTTAACGTTTCATATTGTGCCCCAAATAGCACAAAGCTCAAAATCCTTTTTCTTTCTTGTTTTCCAATATATAACGCTAAATTTATTTCGTAGTTATGAACGTATTGCATGAAAAGGAAACCTAACACAAACTTTGAATACCAAATTGAATTTTTCTATCCTTGGAAATGATTCATGCAGGGAAAGTTTTATCCTCTTACATAAGTGTTGCAGTAAAATATTGAGTCTCTGAGTCGTACTTCTGCAGACGCGCGCGCAAAAGCATTGTCTCGATTCATGCTAGCTCTTTGTAAAATATCCACCAGGGATTTAACTTGTTGCTAAATGTCGAGAGGCCAGGAGTAGGATATAATTGACCTCATATCATATTTATATTTGGATTCAGAATTCTTGAGAGATTAATGAGATTTGAACCCAGGTAGACTTTTTCTTCCTTGTTCTTGGCTCGTGAAAAATATCGTAGATTTTTATGTGTTTATCATACGGTGGACACAGTAATATTCGTTTTCTTTTACTCCAGATGGAATACATGAACTAATGTTGCATAAACAATCTTGTCTGGTAACTGGTATGATACTGGCATCTATGCTAAATCAATGCTTGATACTAATAGATATGACACTAACAGCTATAAAACCTACAAGTATGATACTAATAGGTATGATATGACACTAACAGCTATGAAACCCACAAGTATTATACTAATAGCTATGACATTTGTTTAACATCTCGATGTTGAACGCCATTGATTTATAAACTGTTTTCTGAGAAAATTTGATTTGATTGTACAAAACAAAAGCCAAAATTAATAATTACCTATGCTTTAGCGTCAACTTTGTCGGTGCGATGCAGTGCAATTTACGTACTCTAAAAAATACTTTCAATTTTCCACAAAACCGAAGCTACAGCTTCAGCCAAGAACTGAAAAAGCGATTTAAAAAAGCGACATTAATTAGCATTGATTTCCAGGGTTATTGGATACTCGGGGTTTCGAGAGAGAACTCTAGAGATACCCACAATTTCTGGAAAGAATTTTTTGTCTCACACATAATTTTTCCTCGTTGAATACGCCATTGATTCAAAATCGAGAACATATGCATTAAATACCGCTAGAAATGTTTTAATTTTGATCATCCTTTTCGAAAAAAGCTCAGGTTTCTTCAGATTTTCCTGGTGAGTGCGATACCATCAACAGGAAACTGACATAGCAAACTGTCGAGCGCTGCTGTACAGCTGTTCATGTAGCGCATTACTCTGATTGCTCTCCTCCACCTGCTCCATTTGAGGTGCTCTTCCACTTGATCCATGTGAGGTGCTCCTCCACCTGTTTCATGTGAGGTGCTCCTCCACCTGCTCCATGTGAGGTGCTCC
>VCRD01005105.1:4587-32768 GCA_006783055.1 Trinorchestia longiramus
CTGTAAGTAATTCTTGTTGTCTTGATGAAATTTTCTGATAATAGCACGAGGAAGTGATTAAAAAAATATACATTGATGTCCCAGAAGCAAGATAAAACTCAACAAAATGATCTCTTTTGTTCTGAGTGAGAGTATGATATTTTTAGTATTCAAATAAACTTGAAAATAATTGTATCTGGCAGTATGTGGTGGGCAGTGTTGTCAAGATTCACTGTAAATGTGATATCTAGAAGTGTGTGAGGCATCAGCAACTTCCAGAACATAATGAAATTTTAACTTTTTCAGTAACTGTGTCAGGGCAGGATTTTCAAATGCAAGGGTTAAATGAAATTTTAACTTTTTCAGTAACTGTGTCAGGGCAGGATTTTCAAATGCAAGGGTTATGTATTATATCATATTGTAGTAAATGCTTCAATTCATGGCTTAACTTTGTAATTGTTTTTCTTGCAGTGCAACACCAACCTACCTTGAAGAAATTGATGTGGCCTAAAATAGTTTTAACAAATACACTTTCCATTCAACTAGACAAAGTATCAGATAATTGAAACCTATGTAACCTATTGTTTTGTTTATTTTCTTCTCAAGCTTTTCTTACTCAAAGTTTCTTGATTCACTTTGCATGAGCTACATTTTTTAATTAATTTATTTGCTAAATAATTTGTGTAAACTCTGCCTTCAATTGTTTCAAAAGTTGCCAGTGTATTTAGGAAAGGATAAATTTTTGATTCTCTACTTCACTAATTGCTGGCATACAAGAGCTATAGATTTTTTGATTGTGACTTGTAGTATTTGTGCTTGATATCTCTACTCTGTCTCAGGGATATCTCATTCCTGATTATTCATTCATTGTGATTATGATGAGGTTGTGTCCTTGTTAAGAAACTATATGGTAAATAATTGGTATTTTACCTACTGTATAGCTTGCTACTAATGTTTTGGATATGCTAAAGAATGATTAACTGTTACACTATTTTATTTGGATATTAGAAGTTCTTTCTTTCCTGTTTATGGTGTTTTAATTTGTTATATAATTTTGTTGACTTTTTCTTTCAAGATTTTCAGTTTTACCTCAATTGTTTTGACTTCTGTTTCTGATTTTTATGAGCTTTATGCTACTTATAAAATAACATTGCTGACTTAGCTGAAACTAGTCTTGGGTTGTCTAGCCATCGGCTTCCTCCTTTTGACGATCACAATGCCTCTGTTTGGGAGCAAGACACCGAAGAACCCTCCTGAGGTGGTCCGAGCCCTCAAAGAAGCCCTTACTTCCTTGGAGCGATCAGACAAGAAGGCTGAGAAGGTGTGTCTTCTAGGAATATTAGGAAATCTTGATTGAGCTTCAGGGAATTCGTTGCTTTTGTGCTTATTTTTTAATTAATGCAATAAATCCAGGACATAAATTGTAGGTTGCTTCAATAATGAACACTTGGATTTATTACAGTGTCTTCAGCTCATGGATTGTAAATTGAGCACTTAGCATAAAATGTGGGAGGTGTGAGCCTAAAAACTTTTGCTGCAATAATCAGAAACTTTGGTTCCAACTTAAACATGCTGTGCATTATTGTTGGTGATGGCTGCATTTTAGAAAGTAACTTAGGATTTTTTGGTCTGAATCTGATAATTCATGCCCTGCATGCATTTCCAAGTCTGTTAAAATGTGAAAATATTTGTTCTTTGCATGGCAAGAATCAATTACTCTCATCATAACTATGATAAAGAGAAGCAATATGTGGTATATTTAATTTTCATATTCTACTAGGGTAGCAGAAGACTGCAGAATAAAACATAAATACTCCAATATAATGCTACATACTTCATCAATATCTGTTGGCCCTGTAGGTGTTTTTTGATAATACAGATCATCTTTGTGTAGATGTTCAATGAGCACAGATCATTATTTTGCAGGCCCAGGAAGACATCAGCAAATGCTTGAGTCAGATGAAGACGATGCTCTACGGCTCCGGAGACTCTGACCCTCCTACTGACATTGTCGTGTCTCAGCTGTCCCAAGAATGCTACAACACCAACCTACTGCTCCTGCTCATCTCCAACCTCCATAGAATAGATTTTGAGGTGCATTTCTTTATTTGTCTGCTGTCATATTACTTCTAAACAGTATGTATGTGATGGTCTGTTTTGGACTGTTATGATAGAAAAGTTGCAGGTTATACTAATAATATGAGCCTAATTGCTCATGTATACCTAAATACCATAGTTACCTTTGAAGCACAAAATGTTCTATGCTCAGGCTTCCTTCCTCAAAAAAACATTTACAGGGTGTGGCAACATGACTTCCTTTTTTTTTAAAGCAAAGCATCTTGAAAAAAGGAAGTTATGTTGCTGCACCCTGAACATATTTAAAAAAAAGTGAAGGATAAAGAGTAAAATGCTGTGCACAGGTTGTCAAGTCCTACAAAATCTTGAAAGTGACTAACAACTTTGTTTTTCTTTGTTTTTCTTTGTTTCATTGGTCATAATGCTATCTAAAATTTTCCCTAGTTGTTTGTATGGAATTTTGCACTTAACACTGAATGAAAATTATGTCGGTGCTATTTGAAATCTGTGAATGAATGAACAATTCCCAGGGAAGAATGTGAAGTTCTGTTATGCATTTTAGCATGTGGTATGCACTGTTTTAGGTGAACGAATTCAATGGTAAATGCATGCATTGGTCTAAACTACTCTACTGGAATTACTATTAGTAGTCATAATTGATATATTTCAGATAGACAAGTTTATGCATGTGTTTATCTTTTACTTGTGACAAATTGTTTTCATCTGGCTAGAAAATATGCATTGAAAAAAAATGGATATGAAGAACATGTGACCAGTTTTCTATCATTATGAATTAAACTGTAGTGACCATTTATTGGTCATCAAAGGTTACTGTTAAGGACTCGATTCTAAATTTTTTTCACGCATGTGATTGTAATGCTTTTGTATTGAATTTGAACTAAATGTTTATACATTGAAGGTCATTTCTAATTATTGCAAGCTTGATTCTCCTTGGCAATTGTGTCATTGCTGTAAGCTAAATTCTGTGAAAATTTTTACTGAACTAAATTTTACTGAATTTTCACTGGCTTATGATATAAATCCTTGTGTAACATTATTTTTTCTGATATTTTCAGCATACTAGTAGCTCATGAAAATATATTACACATGATTTCTACTTGCAGGGCAAGAAAGATGTGTCCCAAATCTTCAACAACATCCTGCGCCGCCAAATCGGCACTCGCTCACCTACGGTGGAGTACCTCTGTACAAAGCCTGAGATTCTGTACACCCTCATCACTGGGTTTGTGTTTATTTAGGACAGAGCAAAGCTGTAATCAAGTTGTGCCGTCCCTGTTATTGACTCTGAGTTTATACAGGCATGCTAAGTATAAGCACAATGGCCATCAATAAAGGCGCTGCTAGGCTCAAAGTAACAGTGATAACTATGGATATTTTTATGAATGGTTGCTACACTCAAGACTGGCTAGAAAGGCTGCAATGTTACTAGTGTAACAGAGTTTGTTAATCAAGGCCTGTACATGAATCTGTCGAGGCTAAAACTGGTAAAATATTTAGTTTTGGTGTAGGGAAGTGAATAAAATGGTATGTTTAGATGTGAATTAGACATCTTATGAGTACAGGATTCGTTTCTATTCTGAGACTTGCTCCAGTGGCAAACTTTTTCCAAAGTAATGGCAAGGGAATAAGCAATTAATTCTTGGTAGTTTTCCTTGCTGATTTCCATGAAATAACATTGCTCGATAGTGCCAATATTTCTGGAAATAAATCGAAACTGTGCCTAGTTGATATTCCAATATTTAGGGAGAAAGGAAATTGGGATTCTGGGTGTCATTCATTTCAGCAAATAAGCTAAATTGTCTAGGAGTAATAAAGCTATGGTTACATCTTTTTTAATGCTCATCTCAAGATGCTATTTATATGAATTTTTTGTGGCTGTTTTTGATGTGAGGATTTTTGTCTGACTGATGATAAAAAAAAGAACTGAAACTTTTATTGTGATCTCATAAAGAAAATATGGCTTTGAAGTAATGTTATCACTCAACTCTGTCATTCATGATTTGATACCCTTTTATTTATTTATTTATTTACTTACATAATCAGTCATAATTTATAATTCGAAACTTTCTAGTTTTCTAAAACACTGAACTAAAATCACTCTATGGGGCCAGCGTACCGTGCACCTTGAGAGAAGTACAGGCTGGAAGTGGTGGTGTTGAGGACGCGGCTGATGCGTGTTGTGTGTGCAGGTACGAGCAGCCTGACGTAGCCCTGCACTGCGGCACCATGCTGAGGGAGTGCGCTCGTCACGAAGCCCTTACGCGTATCGTGCTCAACTCCAAGCTCTTCTATAACTTCTTCAAATATGTTGAGGTGTCTACTTTTGATATTGCCTCCGATGCCTTCTCTACATTTAAGGTGAGCAGACTATCTTACTGCATGTCTTATATAACTTTAAATATGTTGTGTCTACTTTTGATATTGCCTCCGATGCCTTCTGTACATTCGAAGTGAGCAGACTATCTTACTGCATGTGTGGTTGAACTTGAACTCATGTTTAAGCTAGTAAGTAACCTTAGTAAATGGTTTATTACGTTCGTCTCAATGTCTTCAAATTGTGCTACTTCTTATTTATTTGCAAAATTTTTTAATGTGCCACTGTTAGTTAGGAATTAGTTGTGCTGTTCTTCAGCCAGTGCTTCTTGATGGGAGGAAAGTACAGAGTTATTAGCCTATTTTGGCGAACTCAGTATTTTATCTAACTAATTGTTCAGAAATACAGTATAAGACGCATTTGTTTAGTTAAACGCTTCTTTTTCTACTACAAAGTAACCAAACTATGTATTTAGCCCATTGCGTCGTGCCAATAGTTGTGTAAATCTTGTTGATATTACTTCATTAAACTTTCAGAAATTATTATAGTGCTGTACTGGTAGTTACTGTCGTCGTATTTGTGCCTCTCAGGATTTGGTGTCTCTCTTGTGTCGAATTTTCTAAGATACTGAAGAAAAATTATCTTCAATGTTACGAGTGATGATCGTTTCTTTAGCATTAAACACCTTGTAGAATTTTTCTACCTACTAAGTAATTTCTTAATTTTTAATTTTCAGGAACTTTTGACGAAGCACAAAGGATTATGTGCGGAGTTTCTGGAGAACAATTATGATCAAGTATTTCACGACTACGAGAAGCTTCTCAACTCGGACAATTACGTGACCCGCCGCCAGTCTCTGAAGCTGCTGGGCGAGCTGCTGCTGGACCGCCACAACTTCAACGTCATGAAGCGGTACATCAGCAACCCAGACAACCTCAAGCTTATGATGACAATGCTCAAGGAGAAGAGCAGGAACATCCAGTTTGAGGCCTTCCATGTCTTCAAGGTATGCTAGCTCTCTTACATCTTCATTTCTTTCCGCCATGACTTGTTAACGTCTTTACCTTCTGCTCTACTTCTGGCTTTTTATTATTGCTGTAGTTGCTTCTTTCTTTCCTCAACTGTTCCCTGGCAGCTTTCCCTCATTACTTATTCCATCCTCCCTTCATTACTTCTTGGCTTTGTTCTGTTTTTTTTTCTTTAAATATGGATGATCTGAGGGGAATTGATTTCCACCAGTTATTACTTGGGGTTCCTCAGTGGTAGATAGGATACTTTTGCCAGTCTGGGTAAAACACTGTGTCTGTTTTCCAATATATCTTGGCGTGTGGGTATCGTGAGAAGTAGCCCTGTCAGGTAACGTAACCTAATCACAGCACACTCAGCAACACTTGGTTGACAGAGTTTGTGGTTAGGGTGGGATCAGTGCTGTCTTCATTCCTCCCTTTCACTCTTGTGAGAGTGGCTATACCAAAGTCTGACGCGAGCGTTTTACGTTCGTGTTTCATTCTTCTCGCTCTTTTCAGTTGCTCACTAGGGACTCTTTTGCTAGTTGATAAATTTTGTAAAAATCTAATTTTCTAACAGCTAATACAGTCACGTGTGTTTGCACGTCCTCGAATTCGTGAAGGCCTGAACGTTCATCGTATGTAGCCAAGGTAAAGCAGTAAAAAAATGTTATCTGTGGAATCTCTTTGACTCGCCTTCTTCAGTTCACTGTGTAAATCATTTCACGTTTCGATTTTCACTCTCTCATGTAGACACTGAAATGTTTCACGTTGAACGAAAACTACGTTTTTTGTTCCTAAATAGAGTTCTTGAGGAAGAAATGAGGCAAAATTATTCAACTCCACAGGAAAGTATTGTTCCACTCTTCGTAATGTAAGTCTGACGCTCCCTGTTAATAGAATCTTGCGTTATTTTGTTAATTATATAAAATTTTGAGTTATCGCCGATTTATTTCTATTTATACGTCTCGAGTAAGTCAAACAATATATGTTCTATGAATTGTGGCGTTGAGGAAGAGTACTTTTAAAATCTTTAAAGTGTTATCGCATGATTATTTTATCACTTCATTACTTGCTTCTTTTTGGAGACCTATAGTTTATTTATCGTAGTTATTAGTTTAAGTTAAGCTAGTTAAGCCAACTGATTGTTTGCTTAATTTTGTGATTTTTTGGAAAACGAATTCTAATTCATTGTAAAAATGAAGTTTGCTAACTTCATTTATACCACATGTTCATTGTTACTTATTTATAACAGTAAAGACTCGAAAAAAAATCTATCTTTGCAGACGCTTGGCCAACTCGATTAATCTCACTAATTCAATTTAGGGGACGTGTATCACTGATCTTCTACAGAATGGTACATATATAGCGCGGCAATTCTGACCTGAAGCTTTGTGTGGCAGGTGTTTGTGGCGAACCCAGATAAGCCCAGGCCCATCCTGGAGATCCTCCTGCGCAACCAGGACAAGCTCGTCGACTTCCTCACTCGCTTCCACACGGACCGTACCGAGGACGAGCAGTTCAACGACGAAAAGGCCTACCTCATCAAACAGATCAAAGAACTCAAGTCATTGCCTCCCGAGTAGATGTAAAACTTCTTGTCGCTTCCAACGCCTTCAGTTTGCAATTCAAATTTAAACATTTCAGGTTGGGGTTAGACTAACAGTTAAAAGAACTCAGAGTTAAATAGTGACTTGTGTATTGAAGCTGGGAGGCGCCACGTATTGTGGTTCATGTGGGTATTGTTGAATGGCGGTCTAATTTTAATTGCCGTTGCAGAACTTTTCTAGGGATTATTTTGGAACAAAGTTAGCATTATTTATCAGATGGTGTATGAAGGTAACAGAGGAATTTTCATATTAAATAGACATTTGCACTCGTTCAGTGGTCACTTAAATAGTTGGGGTTTGTTGAAGCTATTGCCGTGTGCCAGCTCGAGAGTAGAATCCGTTGTGTGGATTTGTTCCATCAACCCCTGATTGCAATAATTGTGTGCAGCTTAGCCAGGCGCACACAATGGTTACTTTACTCAATTTTTCTAGAGGTATTATGAGTGTCCGTCGGGTTTACCACAAGTCTACCAGCCACTCAGTGCAACGACAGTCAATGAACCACGTTATTGAAGAGGCTCCACTGCGACCTCACCTGTGCTTGCTTTTAAAATGTCAACCTATATTAAGTAGGAAGGGACTACAGTATTTAACTAGATTTCCTTATGAACGTTTCATCAAATACTAAAGCTTTTTTTTGTAATGGATGCCATGGCAGCTCCTCATTTGATGATAATAAACTGACCATAAATTTGGGTTATCGAGCTCGCCTTGGTCTCTGTGTTTGTGCTTCGATTTTATGAACATCATTCAGTAAAATAGATGAGAGATAAGACGCTGTGGCTGCTCGCTGTGCGGTCATGCATAAAATGAAGACACTCTCCTTGTTTGGGTATTGCTTTTCTTACGTGCATTTGTTCGTAGGTTCACTTGCGTAATGTGTGTTGTTTGTGCACGTCAATGAAACCAATGATCGAGAGATTAAGGGTTATATTGTACACTGCTATGCCTTCCGTTGAGGCACTTGCAATATCAATGTTATTGTTTGCTTTATTTGTGTAGGAGAGACTTCTTGAGCAAGAGCTGGCGATGATTGTGCTAGGAGTTTGGTATTGGACTGGTGCTGGTGGTGGTGGTAGTGGTTTGTATTGCTGTTGGTGGTTGGTTGTCGTGTACTTTTTGTGCAGGTGGTACAGAGCTGGTATTACTGGATGGGTTGGCATCTACTACTATTACTGCTGCTGCTGGTGGCAGTGGTGGTGGCGGCCTGTTGGCTAGGGCGGACTAGTGTTGCTGTAAGGGCAGACGTGTATTGCAGTTGCTTGGCTTCAGAGATTCAGTGGTCTATTTGCTGCCGTACATGTTTCCTGGAAATATTGCTCTGGGTGTAGTTTTCTGCCAAATGATGATATCGTAAGTTATTCAAATGTTATCCAACTTACTTATAGAGACCTTCGACTTAGGAGTAAGCCGAAGCAGCCTCGTCCCTGGAGCTAGTTTCGCTCCTTCAGAGCTGCATGTTGGCTGCCATGCACGTCCAGGTTGCTTGCTTAGGGCCAGTAAATTCTTTGAGTAGATTTTTTATGCTCAGTTGCACTTCAGGGGCTCATTAGGAAAGGGTGCGAGTGAGAATTTCTCCGTAACCTCTGGGGACTGATCGCTTATCGAAGAGTAGGCTGGATTTTTAAGACATCCAAGCAGGATTCCTTTGGCAGAATTCTGCCGAGTTCCTAGACCTTGTGTGCTGCATATGTCTGCTGATCATTTAGGATTTCACTCCAATGTTTATGAGGTTGAAGCCTGTTATTTCACTATCAGGGTGGTAAGTAAAGTGCCTTTTTTAAACTCCTATATTTTGGGATACATGAGTACAATAGTTTCAGTTGCTGTCTTTTCACATTTTCCAGTGAACGATGGTGATTCCTGTTGGTGTGAGCACCGTTTTCAACAGCGTATGTTTACGTCTTGGTATAATATTAAATTTTAATGGTAATATGCCTGGATTCTTGCATACCTAACAGGCGTACCTGAACGTGCGTGGCCGACCTAACTTTAAAACTGCAACCATTCGCTATGTTCGGCTTTGTTAGCGCCGCCTATGTAGAGGCATGAACAGACGAGTACTCTTTCAGTCTAGACAAGTGTTAGTGATGCTATGTAGCCCGTATAACTTAGTGATAAGGTCTGGTTTGAAATGTTGCTGTTGCATTTATGTTCACATTCTGTAATTTTCATTTGCAGCTCCAGTCTTCCTTTCTGTTCAGTCACTAGGTTACCCAATTGCGATGCCGTGCGTATATAAACGCACTCTGAAAATTGCTATGATATTCAAATGATTCAAGTAGTTTAGGCCAACTGAAATTATTACCAGGTTTTTAAAGCTAATGTACTCCTTCATGTGGCTGGTTAGGAGCTGTCTTAGTCGTAGAATATCTTCATCATTGCTTGTGTACTCCTGTGAATTTAATTTCTTGTGTAGTGCTCTAGATTTTACACAAATTTAACTCGCGTGTCTCGTACAATTTTTCTGTTTCCATTCTGGGCTAATGGATAAACGCTACAGAATTTCTTTATTTATTTCTGTTGACTTGATGATCGTCCCAGAGTTCCTAGATTTTCGTTTGTTTTAAACTTTTTTCCGGCCGTGGACCACAGCTTTTACCTTCCTTTCTCTTGTCTGTGGTTGTCGGTTCATACAAAAGGATTTCAAAATTGAAATTTTCTCCCAACTTAAGAAAATTTTTGTTTCTTTTTAGAAACATGTTTTTAAATAAGCTGGGTGCCATCATGTGTAAGTTTAGACGGCGATATTTCTGTTGTTAATAGCGCAATTTTTATTACGGAAACAAGGGAGCGTGTTTGAGCCCGACTACGTTGCGTGTCGTGTGTGAAGTATTGGGTAAACTTCTCCTGTGTTCATGGTATTCGCTTGGACCAACCAAGTCCTTCATGTCGAAGTCGTCCGTTCTTGTGTTGCTCTGTCCTTAGCAACGTTCTCTTCTGAACTGCTTCTCCTGATACCAGCTTTGCTTCCTCGTAAGTTATTTTGTGTACATATTCCCATGTAACCTAATATATTCTATTTAATCTACTAATATTAATTGCTCTCCGAACGCGTGTCAAGAGATTCATATCCTGCTTTATGCACTCGGAGGCTCTCCTGCTTTTTACTTCTATTCTTTCTTTCTTGTAATTCTTAACAAACCCTTGTTTCCCATAACTTGATCTTGGCATGAATCTTCAACACGTTCATTTTGGTGAAACTTATTTTGAGTCCACACATTTTTTGGTACCGCTAGTCATCCCTACAGCCGTGGATGTCTGCTTTCTAGTTGTGAAAGAAATCATGGAATTTCACGACTCGTTTAGCATCTTCTCAATTCTTGGGTTGGTAAGATTGCTGTATTGAATCTATTTCAAGCTGAATTATTTGTTTACATTTATTGGCACGTTCATGCTGCGCTGCTCATTTGTACCAGTATTCGTCAGGGACTGCTTGCATTGCATGGGAGTTGTGTACCTCTTACTGAATGAGCTTTTTTGGAAAAATATACTTAAGGTTCAAGCGGCGTAGTGTTCTGCAAGCTAAGTTGTAGTAGTGGGTAGTTTTCCGTAATGCTATATCGTGTGCAAACAAGGCTGTTTGCACACGCGGCAACAATGCCTCAATCTACCCCATTGAACTGATACCTCGTGAAACACCCGGGCTACAGCGCTGGATGAGGTGACACACGGAGCTCAGACTTCAGTTCCTCTGAGATACAAAATCTGGAAGTTACCTGAGCCCCTGGCTGACGTACTGAGTCTCAGATAGCCGCAAACTACAAAGCTGGCATTAAGTTCTCGCTTCTTACTTCAAGTGGCAAATCAGTGCTGCGAATAACCGACATTTCAAGTTGTAGTACACAACTTTAAGGAGCAGCGCTGGTGTCTTTATATCTGTGGTCGTCCACACTCGTATCTTGCTGAACCTCCCTGAAACGTGTGCTACTGCAGCAGTCCTTGCTCTTGGCATGTCTGAAATTGTGATGCCGAGCAGAGCTCAAGTTCTGGACCGCTGTACATCTGGACGCGTTTTAATGTTACCAGTTGCCATCTACGTGGAGATGAAGTGCCAGATTTCTTTATTACATCATCGTCATCAGTGAATATTTTAGAGTGCATGCACGAGTTCTCCTCTGAACGACAAATTTTTTAATTGGAAGAAAATGCATCGAGACTAGACGATCTTTTTCAATATGGTGTTGTACGTTATTGGTTGTCCCGATCTGAAATACCAATTAATTCATGTTTTCCGTTAGATCAGTGTTTCTCAGTTTTTTCAATCGCCGCCCCCTTAAGACACTATTTGATTTTCCACCGCCCTCTAATGATTATATTACTGTATATTATACAGAAATATACGCCCTCCATTCGAGGCGTACCCTCCTGCCGCCCCCTTGCATTTCCTCAACGTCCCCAGGGGGGCGGTACGGACCTTTTTGAGAAACACTGCGTTAAATCAACCTCTTTCTCCTAGCTAACGTCATAGTCTTGTAGATTGAAATTCATTTAGAAGTTTTCATATAGCCGCATGAAGTCCAGCCTCGAGAGTTTAGTTCAACTTCTGCAAGGCTGATGCCATATCTCGCCGGCAACTTTCTTTTGCTCTAACTGACGTGTTTGAGCTAGGTAGATGCCAGACCCCTGCTGTCAACATGAAAGCGCCCTAACTTTCTGATGCAGTTTCGTGATCTCATTAAGTGGGAGCAGATCATGGTTCCATCTTCCGTATTGTACTGTTTATGTCTACACATTAAGGCTCCAATCACCGCCAGGGGCGAGTCTTGGTGCTGGATTACTGCTTCCTCTTGTGTGTGGTTGATGTGCCACTAGAAACGCAGGGTCTTGCTTCACTTTAATTCGGTCAAATTTTTTCTTCAAACCTGTTAAGTAATTTTGTTTGTTCATTTTGTTTATCCGTACCCTTTAGTTGTCGTCCTTGGATTCGTCTTTCTTGCTTCTGTTTTTGTACGCGTGCGTGGGAACTGCGAATACCTTGTTTCTAATTCTTGCTTCCGCGGTCAATTAAAAATTTGTCATTAGAATTTAGCATGATCTTGCTGGAACAAGAACACTTGGAACAATAACTACTAGAAATGGGAATTGAACGGGATCTCGCTTATCATCATTAATGGAATTATGTGTTTGATGCTAATTTTCTCTGAGACAAATTTACGAGAATACTTTCTTCTTGATCAAAATTTTCAGCAAAAATGGGATGTTACTTGAAGGGTAGGCTATCAAATCCTATAGTTTTCGGAACACAGCGTGCTGTCCGAGCCCCTTGTCGCGTTCGTACATTTCTTCACTTGCTCTTGGCTTACTTTTTTAAATTGTGTTCATTGATTTATTTTCTTATCTAATATTCCTGACATTCTATGCGATGATGTTCATTCATGCATGGTTGTCTCCGAAGATTTAATTTTTTGCATTTGAACTCATGAATCAGTCTCTATGATAGTCATTGATGCTTTTATTAGTGACTCACTTTTTTGTTAACATGAAGTGGATGTAATTTATTACATATGTCATTCTGATTCCCCTCTAGTTTTTCAAGTAAAAATCATGAACTATTCCGTGTTTATCATTCATCCCTTTCTAGACAGATGTCAAGCTAAAGTTTCCAGTTATTTGAAGCTTAAAAATTAATGCTGATGAAGTCTTCAGAACTCGGATAACAAAATTTGAATCAGGTTCTGCAGTACTACTTTAATTTCCCATTCCAACTTTGACCTTGAATTCAACGTCGGCCGTGATTCTGAATTTTATTTTCATCTTGTTAAGAAACTTATTAAGGTGACTATCATTTTCTACGACTTCCTAAACCGTTAGAATCTATTCAGGGGTTTCCATTTGACAAATTGAAAACAATGTATTTACCTCTGCATTTATTTCCTTTTTATCAAATATATTCTGTCATGAAAATTACATAAATCAAGCGACCAGATGGTGTGTTTTTATTAAGCTATTTAATAGTCTGAAATAATTTTGGTTCAGGAATGGTAAGAATTTATAACGTAAGCGCTCGTAAGTAATGAAAGATACATCATGTACTGTATAATACTGCGTGTTTTCTGGTTACAAGAAAACAAATTATTGCATAATGCGGTGAGGTTACACTACTTATAGGCCTTCAGTTAACCCGTTCCTCTTACAATAATAGCTGATTAAGTTACTGTTAATGAGCCCTATGCCCTAAAAATTCAGTAGCTTTAATTAGATAAGTCAAATGAGCCTTCTTATATCAGGACGTTAGTTATGAAATGTCCAGTTTTCTTATTCATCAAGTTTAAAAGTTGTTAGCATTTATGTTTCATCCTAACCATCTTTAATTTTTGCTGTATTGAACAGCTACATCATTTGTCTCTAAGCCATTCATAGTAACATCGTATTGGAAGCTACTTGTAGCATATCAATATTTTTGTAGCCATGGATGTATAAAAAATTCGTGTTGTTTTCGAATATGAGTTTTGTCATGGAACAAGTGCATTCTAGACAGAAACGTAAATGAGGTGTTTGGAGAAGGTGTAAAGAATGAACGCACTATGTGTCATTGGTTTGTAAAATTTCAGTCCGGTGACTACTTTTGAAAATCAGCCTCGTGGTAGACCTGCAACCAAGGTGGACAATGATAAGTTAGAAGCTGCAATGGAAACATACGTCTCAAACAACGAGTGAGTTAGCAGTTTAAGGTTTCGATTCCTACTGGATTGCACCATCTGAAGCGAATTGAACAGGCAAAGAAGCTAAACAAGTGGGTGCCACACAAACTGAGAGCCAAACGACACGCTCTAAAACTTGCCGTTCTTTGCTGTCGTCTGAAAACTAAACTATTTTTGGCATCGCATCGTTACGTATGATGAAAAGTGGATTATTTTCAACAATCGCAAGTGGTTTGCACAGTGCATTGATAAAGACAAAGTGCCAAAACACAGTTCAAAGAGGATTTATAACCAGAAAAAGCTGATAGTGTCTGTTTGGTGGTGCAGTGCCGGTGTCATCCACTACAGTTTCATGAGACCCGGTTCGTCAATTACAGCAGATGTATACATTAACCAGTTGGCTGAAATGATAAGGAAGCTTACAACCATGCAACCAAGGATGGTGAATAGGAATGGACCAATTTTATTGCAAAACAATGCTCGACCTTAGGTTATTTCAAAAAACGCTACACAAGATTCAGGAACTGAACTTGGAAGGACTTTCCCCCGTCATATATACCAGACCTGGCACCAACTGACTATTGCTTTTTCCTGACACTAGACAGCTTTTTGCAGGGAAAAAACTTCACCTGTATAGAAGACAGAACACCCTTACGTAAATTTATCACCTTCTGTTCCACAGAATTCTTTGCTACTGGCGTAAATAAAAAAACAACAAACAACAATCTTTATTTCCAATCAAGTACACAGTACATAGACATTTAGTACATTGGTTTTTAAATTCTTAAGGTTAACATTTTTAGAGTAAGGATGATGGTGAGCTCCATGCGACGATCCTGGGATATGTCCATGGGTGACGAGTTGAGGTCTTACCGATAAGTGCGAGCTCACGGCGTGAAACGAGAAACAGCTCGTATTCATTGCCGGGTTTCGAACCCGCACGCAGTCTTTCTGCACAAGCAGAGACCCGATACAGAACACGGGCCGCATACCACTCGACTACGGTGGCTGCTTATTTAAGCTACCGATTGAATAAGAAAAACATGTAGATAATTTAAGTATATATTTTAATTAAATTGCATTGCTTTTTGCTTTAGATAGAGTAAAATTAAGTTGTTAAAAATTGGATATTTCATGCTTAATTATCTAATATGAATAGAAGGTAACTGAATGATAGTACAATTTACATGGATGTAAATGTTAAAATAAGCAGCCTTTAAGTTATCTAAAATCGGTAATACCAATTAAATCATGTGTTATTTAGGTATATACCATGAAAAAATCATGTATTATTTTATTATCACTGAATCACGATTATAACTAAAGGCACTCAGCACCATCAGGGCAGTCGTCATATTCGAGATGACTGAATTGAGAAATTCATGAGTGTGATTATTCGAAAAAATACGTTGTGTAGGTTTTCTCTTGAATCAGTTCTTTTTACGGATATAATTCATAAAATGTCAAGCAAAGGAATTTAGCTCTAATTTTTAATATATAAAGGACCAATTATCTGTGTTACCAAGTAAATCAACTTTATGATAAAGTAATGTCTGGGATCATCAAGCTGAAAATATGAATTATTAAACAATATGATAAAGGATTCTTTTTATATTTATCGCTCGTCTTTCGCTCCAAATATGGTCATTACATCATGGTTAAAATTTGGTCAAGGTCATCTTGTAGAATATAGTAGCTGTAGACTTGACAGCGAGTAGTGGTTCTCGGTTGTAGTGAGTGATATCAGTGTGTCGACGTAGTTGCGTCTCTACTTTTAATTTGAATTTATATTTTCACGGTGTGTATATAGGACTATGAAATAATATATATCTATTTCATTTACCAAGATATTTCTTTAATTATTTATGCATTTTAAGTTAGTTCGAGGTATACTTAAAAACTACAATGCCAGATTTCGTCTGCTTATATGGGACTCTATCCAGAGAGTGGGAGTTGACTCAATCTCTTAGTAATTACTTTGTTTCTTGAAAACAGTTCGTGAAACATTTTGATCCTCCGTTGTATTTATTTACAATATTTAAATATCAATATCACTTCCGCACCACAGCTATACAGGCGTAACGCACAAATAGATCGCAATTCTTGCTACCTTTTAATTTGAAATATAGGTTAAACTATAATTGGAGCTTTTTTTAAGGCCTTCAATTCTCTGCAAGATATGCACCTATAATAGGGTAGCATCCTAGAGTTTTTGCCTGTGTGTCAGGCTTGTCTAAGATAATTCTTCAAGGGCTACTCTGGGTCATTTTATGGAAAAGAACCAAGTGAGGGCATCACTGGTAGAGCTAGCTCGTTATAAACAGATCCTCATGCTTGGCAGGTAGTCACATTCTAATCCAGGTGACAGTTCAAAGTCAAAGTCTCATATTCCATGCACACTGTAGGAAATTTTCCATTGCATGCACAACAATCATGTATTTTTCACCCAGCCATACAAAAGAGCTTGTACTGAAGTCTTCATCAATACACCTGGCATTCCACAGATTGTTTCCATACTACTCACAAACCACACTTATAAAGCTTTCTTGCTAGTGCTTATATTTACTACATATAAAGACTAGATGTTCAATTGTTTCCTCCACTCTACCTCCATGTGCATGTATTCCCACCTAATACCTTACACATGACAACAAACAAGTTGGCTGCCAAAACTTTCATCATAGAACCATTCAATCTTTAGTATATTTCTATAGGTATACCAAGTTCAGATGGTTTTTCTAGTCATAATATACTTCCATTTGTTCAGATCATACTTTGTTGTTAGTCTTTCAATATCCTTTTACTTTTTGCAATCCCATTCTGGTTCTTTACCTCCATTAATTTTCAATGACCATATGTACATAGGTCTCCCTATTCTGATACAAACAGTCTTGTGCTTTCTTGCACATTTCCAACAAGTTTTCTCCTATAGGGTTTCACTCAGATTCTATTCAAAAATTTATTTTATCCAACTTTTTTTTTGCATTTGCTTAATTCTCACTTTTATGATTCAACACTACCCTTGTCATTCTGTCAAAAAATAGACTTCTCTCTAAATCTCTGTTAATTACTTTTACAGCCATCCATTTTGGAGGCCAAATGCCCTATTTTATTCTGCAGCACATCCATTTTCAAAAGGTCTCATTCAGTACATGTCATAAAATCCATGCCATACATTACACTAGGTACAGAAATGTATTTCCCCATTAATACTTGTTTGCTCTATATCTGACCACATTGCTTAGTCTTCTCTACCACTGTATAGCTTTTGCTACTTTCTCACTTTTTGCTCTTCCACATCCATCTTCACTCAGTATACATCCTATGCACTTATATATTATGTGGAGAAGGTGCCAATTTCACCTTTTCCAATATTTTGCTTTCCATTCCTGTCAGTCTTCTTACCATCCATAACCATGACTTTACTTCTATCTCTCCCAAATGTCACCTTGAAATCTCTACTGTATCCATTCACAATCTCAAGCATTCAAAATATGATTTGGGCATTTTCAAGCTAACTCATCTTGGCCACTCATTCACTAAAGCACAAGTTCAGTCATTTCTACTGTCACTTTATCATGAATGTAAATACATCTTCAGGATCTTATATTGGTTGGTTTTGAAGCCCAAAATTATTGCCTGAGCTATCAGAATCTGGTGTCCACTTCTTTCTGAAGGCCTAGGAGGATTGAGAGCACACCCAGATAGATCATCACCTTCTCAGATGAATTAACAGTGTACAAAATGTACTGTTATATTTACTCCATGTAATGGGGAATGTGATACTTTTCATGTTGTTGAACTGAAATCAGAATGGGTATACATGTATTATAGCATTGTATTGTGGATACCAAAGCCCTATAAAATGTGCCTTTTTTTTCAATTATTTGCTTTCTTCTCCTACATGGTCATGTTATTGGGAGATAAGATACAAAATGGAAGTTTTGTATATATTCATGAAAAATATTCATTTAAAACAATATCCAGGCATAAGTCTTTAGTACATTCATCTTTATTATAATTTTAAATTAGTGAAATCTGAACCCTAAAATTTCCACAGGAACTACATAGTTTATTTTTTAAATTTTCAGTGTTGTGATGTTTTAATTGCACATAAAAGATTTAATACATTTTATTCTAAATATTACGGGATGGGAAATGTGAGTCATCTACCACATTTTGGCATGTGAACCGTGCATAATGACCTATCAAACAGTGCACCATTACAGATCGATTACATACCTGATAGTTGAATAGTTAAGTGTGCACACGGAACAATTTGGTTAAATCAATGGACGCTCACATCAAATTACGAAATTTACCCTGTCACTAACCTCTATTACATTGACAATATTAGCATTAGAACTTGCCCTTGCACTAGAGATTCGTTGTTGATAATGGCAACGATGTTTAACACTTGCGAAACAACACCTTAATTATATCGCTAATTTTCTCCTTTATCACGGTGCCCCTAAACCCACCTATACCCCCAGCCCTAGATGTCGCTCTAGTTCCAATAGCCTACATCGTCGCAGAGATCTAGTTCCCAAGTTCTCCCCGCATCTATCCTTCCTACCGTTTTTATGAGCTTTGCTCCTTCCACGTATCTTTTCCATTTTCCAATCTTACTATTTGTCCAATGGTCTGAAATAGGTTTCAAACCGTCTGTGATATACCTCGCCCACTCTTCAATCAACTAGTGTTACATGACTATGTAATTTTTGAGTCACAAGGTCTTTACCAATAAATTTGCTTGTGGGTGACACTTTCTTTAGCCACGAAACCAAACACTGCGACCCTTCTCAAACTCTATTGGTTGATTCCCCTGCCCTCGAGTTCGCCTCTCGGTTAACCGCGCCACACTTGATATCTTGTTCCTTGTGTGATACACACACCTCATACATCACTTGGAATATGCAAACCCATGAATGTATCATTACTATCATGACAGTTAACTGTTTTGACCATTGTACTGTTTTACTTGTGTCCAGGTAGACTGACATGTATGTGTAAACTGTTTTGTTCATTGAACTGTTTACTTGTGTCCAGGTGATCGCCATGTCAAAAGGAGGCCAAGCACCAATTGGCTTCAGTGCTGCTCCTCCCCCCTCTGCACCCCCAAGCTATGCAGAGGCCATGGGGGGAGTACCTCCCCAAGCACCGTTTAAGCCTCAGCAAGAGCTTCGCGGGTTGCACACGCAGCCGCTCCAGCAGCAGCCTTACAATCAAAGTAAGTGTGGCAATATTTTATGCTCAATTTTTTTTGGCGCTTGATTTTTACTTATTAATAACACTGGTCAACATGATTCTTGTCTCACGAGTACCAATAGTTGTACTTGATGCAGATTTTTATCATGTTTTCAAATATGTATTCGGAATTTCACCATCACCCACGGTTTTTTATATTTCGAATTCAATTTTTTGAAATAAACTTTTTTCGTCCATCTATCCATTGTAAATTGACAACTCTTAGAACATTATCAACGTGATGGGACCAAATAAACTTACTCAGGTGCAGGTTTAGACGTGTATAGACATGTACAGTCATGCACAAAGATGATGTGTGGTAGTACGCATTCATCATAACGATGCCAGATGTACAATAGTCGTGAACGAGTGAACACGTCATCGTGAGTGCTTTGTGTATCTGAATTATTGTGTATTACATTTTACTAATTAATTTGAATTAGGCATTGGTTACAAAATGTCTAGAGTTTGTTTAAATCATCCTAATAATTTTTGCTATACATGTGACGAAGTCACACTCAAGTCCCAAAGGCAAAACCTTACTCCATTAGTGAAAAAGTGTTATGAACTTTATTTTGAATGTAAAGTGGGGGACCAAACAAGGACTTGGGGCCCCACATATGTTTTTTATCGTGTTCTAGACTCCTCACTGCATGGAAGAATGGCACACGCCACACGCCATTCGCCATCCCTATGGTTTGGAGGGAACCCAAAGATCACTCCTCTGACTGTTATTTCTGTCTAACAAAGATTAAAGGGATTACATCGAAATCAAAACATACAGCGGTGTACCCTAAGTTACAATCTGCAATGAGACAAGTTCCACACTGCGAAGAATTGCCCTTACCAAAGCCTCCAGAACATGTAACATCAGATGAACAGAGCTCAGATTCTGATGAAAGTGAGGAAGAAAAAGAAACACATATTTGTGATACAACGTTTGAACAAAGTTGTTCATCTGGGCCTCATTTATTGACTCAAGAAGATCTCAACGATCTCGTACGTGACTTAAAGTTATCTAAAAACCAGTCTGAACTGCTTGGTTCTCGGTTAAAAGGATGGAATCATCTTCAGAAGAATACAATGATATGTACTTATCGTAATCGTCATTCGCAATTTAAAAACTATTTTCTGAAGTAAATGGCTTAGTGTTTTGTAACGACATTCCTTCACTTATGGAGACATTTGGTATTGCACATAACCCCACAGAATGGCGGTTGTTCATTGATGCTTCTAAAATTAGTTTAAAAGCAGTGCTTCTGCATAATGGCAATAAACTCCCATCTGTTCCTGTAGCTCACTCCGCTGGTATGAAAGAAACATATGAAAACTTAAAATTTATACTGGAAAAGCTTCAATATGCAGTGCATGAATGGAATGTTAGTGGAGATTTGAAGGTAATTGCACTTATTCTTGGTCTGCAGCTTGGTTACACAAAGTACTGTTGTTTTTTGTGTCACTGGGATAGTAGGGACAGAAAAAAACATTACATTATAAAAGAATGGCCTAAGCTCGAATCATTCATTCCTGGACAGAAAAATGTGAAACATGACGCATTGTGTAATCCTAAAAATGTGAATCTACCTCCGTTACATATCAAACTAGGATTAATGAAGAATTTCGTGAAAGGCATGGACAATATCACTCCTGGTTTCATGTACTTAAAACAAAAGTTTCCTAAAATTATTGAAGCAAAAATTAAAGAAGGAATATTTGTGGGCCCGGAAATACGATCACTAATGCATTATGAAAAGTTTGAGAAAGTATTGAATCCACTGGAGAAAGCAGCTTGGCATGCATTCAAAAAAGTTAATCACAGTTTTTTGGGAAATCGAAAGGCGGAAAATCACCGTGATATTGTCAACGATCTTATAACATCTTATAAACATTTGGGTTGTAATATGTCTTTATAAGTACACTTCCTGCACTCGCACCTAGATTTCTTCCCTGAAAATCTTGGCGCAGTGAGCGATAAGCACGGCGAACGCTTTCATCAGGAGATGGCAGCTATTGAAAAAAGATATCAAGGCAAATGGAATCCTAATATGCTGGCCGATTATAGTTGGACCATCAAGAGGGATGCTCCACAGGCGACATACGACAGAAAATGTTCAGTTCCTACTTTCTAGGTGAGTCATAATGTTTAAATATTGTGTAGTTAAGAATATAGATAATAATAAAAACTGTTCGAAACTATAAATGCCTGTTTCTTGGAAGCCTTGCGTGATGGTGAAAAACCAATATCATATTTGGATTCAGGAGAAAAATACTGTCAGAATCATATTTTTCTCCCTGAGACAGAAAAAAATTTAATTTTTGTTCCTCAGTGTAATTCTCACCTTTTTAATACGTAAACCTGATATTATACATGAAAAAAGTTTCTCTTATTGTAGAACAAATCTGGTAGCAGTTTCGAAATTCGGTGAGAAACAAAGTTTTTCATTACCGATACAATAAAGTTCATTTGAAAGGTTTTCTGGTTGAGTAGTTGCTTCATAGACTAGAAGCATGAACGGTCATTGCCTTGTATTAGTCTGGGAGCATTCTATGGAATCCTTGCAGTGTGTGAGGCCTGTGTATCAAATTATCAGTGGCCAAAATATCGGCACCTATTGATATTAAAATACGAAGGTAATTCGTGAAAGCTACTGGCTCTTGTACAGACACACTGCCTTTACTAGCACACACATGCTGCCGCTACTGGCACACACATACACACGCTGCCTCTACTGGCACACACATGCTGTACATGTGCTGCATAGGGTTTTCTTGGTTGAGTCGACCCCACACCTCCAATGAAGAATACAAGCAGTCACATCAGGTTACGCACATCGAGCTTCAAGGTAAGGAAGGTTTGTATTAGTTAGCTTTGTAGTAGTTAGTGTTAATTTTTCCCATTACTGCAGTTGATGATGAATTGTGCTCGGTGTTAACAGCATTCCACGTAATTGGTACTAGGTACTGTTCGCGAGTCCAATTCATTTAGATATTGAATTTTATGCGCTGCCAATTTTGCTGTTTTTTATTTAGCGGGCCGCTTGATTGTTTTTTGTATCATTCACAGGTTTTGACTTGACTGATTCTGAATGTAACTTCGTGGAATTATTGGCCAGTATCAAGTATTTCAGGGCTTGGAGTTTACTGAACTTTTTTCAAGAGCTGAACGACTGTATCGTCCCATTGTTTTAGCCATAATTATTTTTGTACGACAATGTAACTGAGACAAAACACATTTACAGTTTACACGCAAGTTTCCTGCGTGCCACTATTTGTGTGCTTGTCATCAAATCTGACACTAGTGAAACACTGTAACTGTCATTACCACTGGACAAAAACAATTAAAGACGATAGACGGGAATTTTTTAATTGTTTTCTTTGTCTAGCTCGAATGTTTTTCATGCAAGATGCTACGAAGAAATATCGACTGTTCTAGTCCTAATTAGCTGGACGCGTGTTTTGTTTGGTCTTCACTGTTCTTAAATTCCCCTGACGGGACGTGGATGTCAATAATTCAGCTCGCTTGAGTAATTGTCGGTGGTTCACTTCCTTCTGTAAACATCGTTCTTTCTTGACACATCGTCTTATTTTCTTTGTTCTCAATGGATCCTTCTGCAGCTTAGGCCTGAAAAGCCTCGTGAATTATTTAACATCAACTATATCGATTGATTTGGGAGATTGTGTGGTGTCACCATAAGGTGTCAAGGGACCTCGACACGCAAATTCTTCCTATCCTTATCTAAATGGAGCTCTTCAAGTTGTATGCAGCCTCAATAGCAATTTAGATGCGCCTGTTCTCGTAAATGTAAACGCAGAGCATGTTTTCAGTTTGCGTTGTTCGAACGAAAAGACCTGTTTAGAATATATACATCTAGCACTTGCCTATAGAATAATTAGCCCGTGCATACGTCAGCTACATGGACTCTGCAACAAGGATCCCTGCTGTTTCTGCTGCAACCCGAGTTCTCTTTACGCACGAGTTCTCTTTACGCAACCCGAGTTCTCTTTACGCAACACGAGTTCTCTTTACGCAACCCGAGTTCTCTTTACGCAACCCGAGTTCTCTTTTTGGAATTGATCAGCACACTCAAGGCATCGAGGAAGTAATGAGATAATATTGTAGTGCTTGTAAATTATACTGGTGTAACAAATGAGTTTCATTAATGAGTCAAAAGGAACCAGTTTTGTGATAAGCCACTCTAGATGCCTTAATTATACACGAAGATAGCGGGCACAGCGAGCGAGTGTGAGCCGTCTTGTAGGTTCGATACTGTGATGCAACTCTCTGTTGTTCCATTACCATTCAGTGGACAGTTATGTGGCAAGTGAAGGGTGGACAGTTATGTAGCAAGTGAAGGGTGGACAGTTATGNAAAGAAAATCCAGAAGTTATTCGTACACATTGCTTTTTACATCGAGAAGTTCTAGTGTCAAAAGTATCACAGGAAGATTTGAAGGAGGTGTTGCAGCAAATTATTGAAATAGTCAATTACATTAAAAGTAAGCCATTGAAGTCTAGGGTGTTTGAAGCATTGTGCAAAGACATGGATTCTAATCCTGTTCGCTTACATATGCATACCGAAGTTCGATGGCTATCGAAAGTCTTAGCTCGTGTTCATGATTTACACAAGGAATTGGTTGCATATTTTGAAAAAGGAAAGATTGAACGATTTTGTAATAAACTCAAAAGTGATTTTTGGATGTCTAAAATGGAATATGTGACCGATATATTCTGTCATCTTAATACTGTCAACAGTAGCATGCAAGGTCGAAATGAAAATATCCTCACCTCCACGGATAAATTGGTATCTCTCAAAAAGAAAATTGATAGTTGGAAATTCAGAGTCGAAAAGGATGAAACTGATATGTTCCCTACAATGCGTAGCTACTGTAAAAAAAATGATCCCTATTATAGTAAAACATTTGTCTGCACTCGGAGAAAGCATTAACCATTATTTTCCGTCATAGAACACAGAGAAGTACGACTGGATTCGAAATCCGTTCATTGATTTTCCTCATAATGAAGAACTTCAATTACATGAAGAAGAAGAATTAGCAAGTATTTCAAGTGACTGCAGCTTGAAAATAAAACATTCTGCGGTCTCTATCGATACCTTTTGGATTTCCACACAAAAAATATCCAGCCTTATCAGATAAAGCTCTGGCAGTCTTCTTGCAATTTTCCACTTCTTATCTGTGTGAATTAGGGTTCTCTACATTGCACAATATAAAAAAAGAGAAAAACTACGCTCCACTGAGGAAGAAATGCGAGTGTGCTTATCGCATGTACGCTAAAGCATTGAGGAGGTTGTAAAACAGCACCAAGCACACGTTTCACACTAATAAGGAAACAACCAGCACTAAAAATTTACACCAAATTGAAAGGTAAGGTTTGTAATTCGCATTTAAAATTTTTCCCTTTGAGGCTTAGATCCTTTAAAAAATGTAGCAATAGTATAATAATTTTCCATAGTTCACAGTACGTTTGTGATATGATTCCCGCGATATTTTCAATGGTTGATAAATGTGCCGCGAGTTACTAAAGTTTGAGAAACACTGCTTTAAATAATAAATTTTGTATGAACTAACGACTTAATCAAGAGCAATGGAATTAACCTACAACGAAATCAATTCGAATGAGCATGTATGGCCTCGTGTGGCCTCGCTTAACACGTTGACTCCGAAGTGTACCACTGAGGTTAGGTTCTGTATTTCACCAGCTTGGTCGACTGGTGAGCGAATCTGCTTGCGAGCGGAAAGACCCGGGTTCGAATCCCGCTGCCAACATGGTTGATGCGGCTAGAAATACGGCATGGGACTTGGGTAAACAACCGAATAATTATCGAAGTAATTATCCGACCCAAGAATGGGCCAGAAGGTTCGTTCCTATAGCCTCATTCTATTCTATTCTATGTACAATACAATCTCAATATAAATTTGGCTTACTTTTCATGGCTTAAAACTCAAAAGGAGTTCCGATACACACGAAGGAAGAAACGCAAATGCATGTAGGATAGGAGTATATGAATATCAAAGCATACTTACTCTAAATATTCTTTTTTACACGTGCAACGAAGCGTCACAAACAAATTTATAAACGCACAACCGTATTTCTATTGTAGATGTTTAACATATGTTATTCCTAGATAGTTAACACGTTGACCGCGATTGCTGATTTGGTAGATTTGATTTGCCGTTCAGTATGTACCAATATGGCGTACATCAGGGACAACGTGTTAAAGCATCAGTATTTCGGAAACTTTATCATGCATGATACATTATTTAGCTAGTGATTGATATACAGGGTGGGCCAGAAGTAGGGTTACAGTTACTTCATTATCTGTTTAAGTGTTAACTGTAACCCTACTTTTGGCCCACCCTGTACAGTAAGGTCACAGTATCGTTTCCATTTAATGAAGGCAATCACCACGGAGAAGCTTTGTTAAGATTTACCTCAAACGACACTACAAACCGTCAGTGCTTCAACTGACCGGCAAAAAAGATCAAGAACCTGAAAAAGTGGAATGAGAAAAAACAAAGACACTCGTTCACGAAGTTGGTTGTACGGTCAGTCAGCCTACAAATGAGAGATAAAATATCAAAACACAGAGATAAGGTCTAACAACTGAGAGCAGGTTCCTGTAATACGAACTGTTTTTATTGCGAGTAGCTAGCGAGCTCCTGACAAGCACTAATTGCTTGAGGTACACTCACAACAGGCATTATCAGTGCACCCCACCGTGACAAACAACAGTGGATCATGATTGCAGACAATTTTACCGAGCGTTCAATAGAATGGTAGTACCGATGCACGCTACATCTCAACATAAGATCGATCAGGATATGTTCACTGGACTGAACAGGTCTCGAACCGTGACGCACAAACAGACTGAGGAATACATAACCAAACTGAGTCTAGTGAATGTTACAACCTCTTCTAGATGGAGAGTTAGAGTGTTATTTTGTGAAACTAGTTGAGGCCGAGGTCTTGATGACGCGCGTGGCGCAAATCGCTCATCTGTTACGACGGCAGTGTTTTAGTGCATGGAAAATGACGTAATAAATAAATTATTTCAAAAACTATGACACGAATCCACCATCACCAGCTCATCTTTCACGAACTAGCAGTACCAAGTGAACGACGACTTACTCGAAAAATTAATGGGACCAGTATAAATTCAAGGGCTACTAACAAATAACAAAAATTTAGTACCAAGGAAAAACGTCAGGCGAACTTATTATGAACAAAACGCACAAATACACTTTCCTCGTCCAGTCAGAAATTTGAAATAAAATTACGCACATTACGTGTACAGGAGCAGTTGCTTCAGAACTTTAAACTGCTTGATTCACACGTTCATCCACATGCCAGCCTGTTGTATGTGTTTTAGAGGGAATTAAATGCCGTAACAAAGGGCCCAGCTACAACCTTCCCTAAAATTTGAGGTATGTCAGATGCGGAAAATTTAACGGTAAGTTACGACTATTTAACTGCCATGAAGTTTTCCTGATAAAGAACCGTCTAGTCTGACTGTACGGTGAGTGAATCAGTAGGTGAGAACGACCATACCTTGATAACAAGGGCTTCAAACAAAGAAGACAGCACATGATCTAACAGCGAACCTGTGCAGGGCGACCCCAGCAACAAAGACCATCCAAACGTGATAGAACTCAATGAACACGAGCAGCATGCACGCGATCTAATGAAGAACTCGACATGACAGCTCGAGTGGCCTCGCTTAACACGTTGACTCCGAAGTGGTACGTATGTGTACCACTTAGGTTAGGTTCTGTAATTTTTTCAGATCCTTCTAGTGACAATGCGTACAAAGTGAAGTTTTACACCAATCAGGCAATCGGAGGCAACGTGTTAAACAAAAGAAACAGCATCTATTTGAAATCAAACCGAAGAATTATCTAACAATATCAACTTCTATAAAATCATGCATAAAGTTACATCCATATCCAAGTTAATATCGTAAAATTGCATAAATTGAATTTTAAAGTGCATTACGCAACGTATCAATTAGAACCTTCAATAAACTGGTATTTGTATAAAATTACAAAACTTCCACACACTCATATATATCCATATCATAATCATAAATAATATATAATCACCAACGGTCCCAATAAGGCTTATTAAGAACAGAAACATCAACGTAAACTACGACTAGGATCTACACAGACTTCAGTTGAAGGTCTGTATCCTACCGAGCACACGGGAAGACCATCGAAAACCTAGGCAGGTTTTCTGCTGACACTACACGAGTTCATGAGTCGTAATAAGTAGATATGTAATGGAGTAGATGGTGGAAGCATTCTCTCTAGAATGACCCTTTCTATAATCAGAATCCTCCCTGATCAATAGGAAACTACCAGTATCACTGTCCGAATGCACACGGAACTTCAAGATTCTGAACTTTAGAAGAAAACCAGAAGTCTTTTTCTGAAAGAAATAAACTTCAGAATCAGAGTCCTTCAAGCTCGTCAGAAACGTAAGTTATGACCAAAAACTTATGTAGTTTTTTAAATTCAATGAGACAGCACTGCCCATCAAAGCCAGCTCGAATAAGGGATGTGTTGAAATCAGCCAGAAATGAAGGCAATCATTCTACAACTAGAACAGTACTTCAATGCTAGTTCTTGTCAAGAGTTAACGATCGACAGGAATACAATCATCTCACAACAAAAGATTCCATTCCTTCTCATCTTTAATAAATTATTAGATGGGTTTTTAGTAAATTACATTTGTTTCAACTCAGGAAGCACGCACTTGCATGGTTGATATTAGACATTCAGAAAATTAGAGAATAGTTCTACTAGTAAGTGCGAGTTGACAAGAGAAGAAAATTAACCTGCACAAAAAACAAGCTTTCTGAATTACAAAGAAAGGCTTAGTATTAAATAAAGCCAGTCACTTCGAAACCAAATATACCTATTCGTAGTAATCTCAAAACGCTATAGCCACAAATTCATCATAATATTTTCAAATTATAGAGGCATTCCAGTTTTCGAGGCATAAAGGCTTTTTCAACATTTCAGTGGCACTATTTTCTTCGTGGTATTCCAACACCGTGTACCATTCTAAATTTGTGCATTCTGGAGGACTGAATTGGGAGGAGCCTTTTTCGGTTGCGGAGGTGTTACATCTCTAGGGCTACGACAGAGGCCGGAAATTCACGATTTAGGTGAAGTATTCAAAAAAATCAAGGCCCAAGTAGATTAACCATAAAAACGAAGCCCAGGAGGAACAGCCAGAGTTCAAAACCTAAGCTGGTGATCAG
>VCRD01005106.1:3006-32473 GCA_006783055.1 Trinorchestia longiramus
AGTCCTCTAGTCATCAGAGTCCTCTAGTCATCAGAGTTCTCTAGTCATCAGAGTCCTCTAGTCATCAGAGTCCTCTAGTCATCAGAGTCCTCTAGTCATCAGAGTCCTCTAGTCATCAGAGTCCTCTAGTCATGATAGCAGAATGTTCCCCTTACGCCCACCACACCACAATGTCCTCACTCTTATTTATTCTGACAATTCGTTAACTTCCACATTTCTGATTTAATCAAACCGTGTAACTCCTACTTCACGTTCCAGTACCTTATTTCTTACACACTTAACCTTTATTCTATATGCTGCTCAAAGTCTCCCAACCACACAGAACAGTCGAGACAGTTACACTCTCACACAAGCTCCTTTTTGTTATCATAGAGATGCTTGATACTTCTTTCATTGTCTCCATGTTTGGCATTCCTTACTCACTGCATGACCCACATCCTCTTCTATCCCAACATTTGTACTGATACACGAACAAAAATAGCTCAAACATCGCACCGGTCTCCCTGCATGCTATTACACATTTTCTCTAACGCCGTCGTGTTGCAGAGCATAAAATGCTGTATAAATAAAATAGAATGAGGCGATAGGAACGAGCCTTTTGGCCCATTCTTGGGTCGGTACCCAAGTCCCCTGCCGTAATTCTAGCATGGTATTAAATGCAGCATGATATTACCTGTCTGAGACGCTCTGTCTCAGCAGTGAGCTGCTGTTTCACCATCCGCAGTTCTTCAGTTTCCTTCTCCACCTCGGCCAGGCGGACCCGTAGCTCCTCGTTGCCTTTCTGCACAGGTGAACCAGCGTATGAAAATGCAATGCTCTCGTTCGTGTTCATAATACATAGGAATATTGAAACCTGCAGACTTCTTTCATAACTTACAAGCGTTCAAGTCTCATTCTTGCCTTCTAAATTCTACAGGTAGAGGTTAAATACAATAAAATAATGAACGTACGCAAGCTGAGCAAATACCTTAAATGAACAAGATTACTACCCACAACGACATAGGGCCAAGGAACACTAAATAAAGATACCCCACATGAATAAAATGTAAGGTACTCAAAAGTTATTAACTAACATATCATACACAATGAACCCTCTTTAAGACTGGATGTATTCTTGTGAGAAAACAATTGTACTGATGCCATTATGCCATGATCAGTGAACGTAATGGAGTTCTGCTAAACTCCTGATGCTACAATACTACAACAAACACATCAGCAGAACTCGTTACTGCAGTAAACTCGGTAAAATATGCTGTAAAATTTGTAGTTTTCTCTTTTGTAGTAAGTAGGTTACTGCTTCAATAGATACAATAAGGTACATTGTTGACCCATGCAGTAAATGCAATAATGTACATTCCATACTCTTTTCAAAAGTGCGATAGAGGAACTGGCTAAATAGATGAATAAATAGTTAACTTCAGCAATGCAGGCGATAAAGTCAACATCTTGCTATCACAGATATACAGGCCAGATATACACATGTTACTCTCACAGATTTATCGTTAGTAGCCTGTGTTGATTCGTGCATTTATTTCCCCTCAAAGAAAATACAAACCAGGCATACAAGGCACCTAACGAATAGCGCGTTCTTGCAATTAACTTTCCAGATAACAAAACGTATGGACCACACAGCCTGGAGCCTGTGCGTGATTGACAAGCCGGAGAATCATTAACATGCCTGAACGGGATTGACAAGCCTATGTAAAATTGCCATGCCTGAGCGTGATTGACATGCCTGAGCGTGATTGACATGCCTGTGTATGATTGATTTGCGTACGCGTGATTGCGGTTCCATTGCGTGATTGCAGTTCCGTTGCGTGATTGCAGTTCCGTTACGTGATTAATGCTAGACGGGATGGGATTAGGATAGGAGCCCAGGATGTAACACTTGGTTCATTTTGTCTTCATATTCTCTTCTATAACCAGAGCCCCTTATTTTTCACCACTGGTGTAGCTTACAAGGAAACAATCCAAGCCATGTACTACAAGAGGGAGCTCAAGCAGGTCGCTTGCCCAGATTTAGCCTAAATATACTTGGATGCAAGACAGAGATAAGATTAGAAGAGAACTGCTTTAAGTACCAAGCAAACCATCCCTTTTCAATTTCAACAGCGTCCCAAAGCCATTGCTGTTGAATCAAGATTGGGGTAGCCAGGTATGAAGAAAGCCTTACTCTGAGGTGCTGGGCAGTGCCTTCGTCAGCAGCGTGCTGGGCAGAAAGGTGCTCAAGCTGTGCCTCCAACCCTGCAGTAACAAAAAGTGATCATTCAAAATAAACGAGTGGTTGTCCTTCAAGGCACATGCAGAACCAAAACTTCTTTTGAGGCAACTTTCAGGGAAACTTTACCATATTCTGACAGTCTTATATGAATTAGTAAACCCTTCAGGCTATTTAAAAAAAACACAAGTCTACAAGCCTTCGAGGATCTTTGAACAAAAGTTCACAAGCTTTCGAGGATCTTTGAACAAAAGCTTACAAGTCTTTGAAGAATTTTGAACAAAAGTTTACACAAGTCTTTGAAGTAATTTGAACAAAAGTTTACAAGTCTTCGAGGATCTTCTAACAAAAGTTTACAAGTCTTCGAGGATCTTTGAATAAGTCTGCACGCCAGACACCCACCAGATATACGCTGCTCAAGAGCCGTCGTTTTCACGATGTGCTGTGCAGCTGTGGCCTCTTTGCTCTGCAGCTGCTGCTGCAACTCTGTCAGTGAGCGCTCCGAGTCCTGCAGTTCCAGCGTCAGTAGGCTGCGCTCCTTGCTATCCTGCAGAACGGTCCCAAATTACTTCGGTTAAAAATAGGTACAGACCACAGGCACAGGAGGGGCTAATTTGAAAGGATTCAAACCATGAGTCTCAATTTATTTGACTTCAGTTCAAACAGGACCCAGGCCATAGGTACAGGATCCAGACCATTGATACAGGATCCGCTACAATTTAAGTTAGATTCAGACAACAGAAATAGATATTCCCTACTTCCCAACCACACACCTGCTCCACAAGTCCGGACGCCTTGTCTTGCAAGGACTTAATACTGGCCAGCAGTTCCGCTTCCTTAGACCGCTGGGCAGCCGTAGTTTCTTCCAGAGACTGAAATGAGTAATGTCGAATTAACCTTCATTTCTTGCTTAACTGTAAGAATAAATATGAGATTGCATTAAGTCCCCAACATTGGGATTGGATAAACGGAAATGACACATCGACTCTGACTTCAGTAGTAGCAGAAGTAACGGTATTAGCTTACTAGTGCTTCAGTGGATCAGATTATATCGAGCCAAAAGTCACGTAATTAAAAGACCAGTCCCGTCAATACAAAGATAATAAGGTTACACATAGAGCGATATGCATAGTACACAAGTACAGCTAGGCTTACAATGTAAAACTTATACAATATGAATATTCTAAGGCGTCTGCCACACGAAAAACATTCTTCACTGTAAGTAGCACAACAAATCCATCAGCGATTCGGCTACAAAATTCATATCGTAACAAATATACAGCATGAAGGAAGTCACCTTACTGTATATCATTTACACAGGTTCAAGCTCATATATCTCTATGCAATCACGATGATCGGCAGTGTAGCGTTATAATCTCCTTCGGCAGCTGAGCCCATACATCGAACTCGTGCACACAACTACGTGTCCCCAAGTACCACAATAAGATATAATTTCTGGACCATAAATGCAAAAAAATTACCAGTCTGTTCAAGTCCAGCAAATTCCAGTAACTTACCCTGACAGTAGCTGACAAGGAGTCGATCTGCTCAGCCTGCTTGGCGATCTGGTCATTGCAGGCTGCAATCTGCTGTGCAGCCTGAATGAGCTTAGTGTCCTTCTCCTTAATGGAACGCGAGCTGCAGTCCAGGCCGTCCTGCAGCCTGTCTATCTCGGCCTGCAGGACCTGCACGGGTGGTTGTGTGTCAGCAGGTATGTGGGGAAAACTGTGACTGCATGGAGCACTAAACAAGTAACAATAGACAGAGGTTTTAAAATAAGAGTCGGTATTCAAACAGTCTCTGCAGTGTCACCAGAATGATACTGGATAAAAATTTAATGCAAGTAAAATGAAGCACAAGTGCGTGAAATAATGACTTGGTAGGTACTGTCCGATTCAGTCGGTAAGAAAGTATAAGAGTGACGAACAGAACAAAATACAAGGTCAGATGAGGAAATGAATAAAAAACTGAACTGAAGACACGCATGTATAATGTATTTACACAAGTCCCATATTTTATCCATAACAGATTCCTGCAAATCCCGTAGTTTACTTTTCTGTGAGTAGCTAGAAAATCATAAAATCCTACATATCCCAAAAGGATCACAAGTTCCTAACGTAAGTAGAAAAAGATTCCCTTCAGCGTACCTTCTTTGGGATTGTATGAGCTTGACATGTAAGCTATTTTGTGAACGTCTTGCCTATAAAATAAAATTACGAAACAATTAACCAAATACTTATATAAGGTCATAGAGTTATTTTATATTTCCTGTTATTCTCCAGTAAATATCTTTCTTCAATACCAGGTTTCAAACCAGAGACGCAACCATGCCCACAATAGACTTCCTCAGTCAGCCTTGCGATCTCAACTGTGCGTAGATCGGGATATCATTGAAAAAACGTCAAGTTTCAAAGGCACGCTGCTGGTGCAGACAAATACAGTTAGCACACCACTTTGGGTCACCCAAACTAGGTGTTTATCAGACCAGTTTAAGCAAACTCAGAACTGCAGACGGTGGTTTTTTCATAGAACTCCTAGCTAAGATACTAAAAACGCTGTCAAAAATTCTCAGTTGCTGATTAAGCATAGAGTATGCCTGATTCGAGCATTTTACGCAGTATCCTTGTGAAAAGTTCAGCATTCTAAATGAGGAACTATGCCTTCTGGATGTACACCTCCCAACTGGCAGAGCCTTTAAAACCCAGCCGCACAGTACAGCATGTAATACAACCTAACAATAAAGAGGCTTTTACTTGGAAAGAAACCAGGCACCTGGAAGTTCTTAGAAGCAGCCCTGTTAGGGCCGAGCTGATCTTTCTGAGCGATGAGCTTATTCTTCTGTTCCTCTAGGGCAGTTATCTGTAGCGTCTGCTCCGCCAGCTTCTTTTTCAGCTTGATGGCTACACTCTTGAGCTGTAAACAGGGATACTGTTTAACGATGAGCTTATTCTTCGATTGTTGGTGCTGTGTACGCACATTGTGTGCACTGGTGCTGTGTAGGCACCCAAAGTGTGCACTGGTGTTGTGTAGGCACACAAAGTGTGTACTGGTGCTGTGTAGGCACACAAAGTGTGTACTGGTGCTGTGTAGGCACACAAAGTGTGTACTGGTGCTGTGTAGGCACACAAAGTGTGCACTGGTGCTGTGTACGCATAATGTGTGCACTGGTGCTGTGTACGCATAATGTGTGCACTGGTGCTGTGTAGGCACCCAAAGTGTGCACTGGTGTTGTGTAGGCACACAAAGTGTGTACTGGTGCTGTGTAGGCACACAAAGTGTGCACTGGTGCTGTGTAGGCACACAAAGTGTGCACTGGTGCTGTGTAGGCACACAAAGTGTGCACTGGTGCTGTGTAGGCACACAAAGTGTGCACTGGTGCTGTGTAGGCACACAAAGTGTGCACTGGTGCTGTGTAGGCTTGACACTCATAGTTTCGGTTCGCTTTCTTAAAATCAATGTAAAATCTACAAGTTACAATAAAATTATATGTATCAGGAACTATCCTGTGATCAATAATCCTTTATTTAAAATGAAACAAGTAACGGCTTGACACAGCAAAATTACTCTGAAGTTCAAGGACTTGGTACAAAATGTGCATACGACTCAGGCTGGCAGCTCTTAGTGGTGACAGTTGAATTTTGAGACATTTTAAGGTGAATTCTAAGCGAACGAATTTCTCAGAATACCCTGAGAAATACTAAGCTCCCACGGCAAACTAACGAACATTTAGCTTCAACACCCATAAAGAAGAGTCAAGATATTAACCTTCGGCATCCATAAAGAAAAGTAAAGTAGAATGTAAACGATTGTTAAGCGCGTTAAATGCCCTGACGATATGTTCATAAAATTGTTTGATTATATGACATCACTTGACAATGACAATCTGGACAAATGGACACTGCCTCAACTAATAGACCTTCATGTAGCGCTCTTCGAAAGTGTCCTCGATATCTTTCAGTCTGTTAGCGTCCTCGGCCTTGCTGATGGTGCTAGTACTCATCACTTCACTGATGGTTTCTGCAGCTGCTGGTGCAACAACAGGTGCTGCAACAACAGGAGTAGACGCTGTTGTTACAAGAGTCTCTGTTACAGGAACAGAGGTCGAAGAGGCAGGACTCGTTGAAGTATTGCAACTGATCTGCTTTTCCAGTTCACCAAGTTTCTGTTGAAAAAGGTGCAAAATATGCAGTTCATACGCAGTAAACAAGGCGGAGAAGCTGAAACCGTCATTCGAATCAAACAAAATACTTGCATATCGGTCCATCATATTTTTCTAATCAGCGAGAGAAAACTTATGAAGAGAATTTGAGAAATTAATAGAATATCTTTGAATCAGAATTAAGTTATCAATATGGGCAGGTGAAACTCAAGTAATTGCACCCACAAACAAAACCACACTAAATATAAACTGTAAAGAAACTAAGAGTCAACTCTGCACCCTCGCTCTTTCTGACAAAAACATGCAACATTTTGGACCTACACAAATAAAAAATAACTAGTAATACTTTTACAGGGTGACTTTCTGCCTAAATAATTTTTGTTCGACTTAGAAATGACAATAATGCCCTACAACTGTAACATCTTGGCTAACGCAATATTTATTTAGCAGAAGAGCCGTTTTTCACGACACATTCCTTCAATACCAGCACGCAAATTTCCATAAGACCTCTTGTAACATAAATAATATACCGCAGTTTGAGGCAACATAAGAGAGCCACAAGGACCTACCTGGAGGAGCTGTTCTTTCTCACTTGCGACGGCAGCAAGACTCTGTCGTAGCTCTTCAATTGTGTTCTGTAGGACCTCCAAGCCTGACTGTCCACATCCAGACGAGGCTTGCTGGCGCAGGTCTTCCAGCTCGGTGACCAGCGACTCTCTGGCTGCCTCTGAGCTTGAGAACTGTAGTCATGAACACATAATTAGATAGGGTTATGCCTCCCTCCCACAACACTATTTCTTTAGGGACAACCCTCAGGTAATTCAAAAGATGCTCCAAGAAAACGACTTGAGAGAGTTGCAGGTCGCGTGTGAGCAACGACACTGCAGTGTGTAACAAAAATTAATAGGGGGTTTAGCTTCTTACCAGAACATAGGCGTTCCAGCAGTGGAAATTCAGAACAAAAGTGATCGGTGACAAGTGTCAGTTAATCAGAAAAAATGTATGTTCAATCAATGGAGAAAATGACAGTGTCACTATCCACAGTCAGGAAAACAATGTAAGCATTAGAAGTGAAAAGCGAAAGAAATACTTGAGGAATTTTGTAATGAATTACTCTCTGACTGTTTGTGGGCTGCACCTCTCTAAAATCTTTAGGGAGGAAATCAAAAGAAGAAAATTTACAGCCGTTTCTGGCTAATATCTTGTATATTCTTAGGCTTCTACTAGACACGTAATAAACACTAAATACAAGAAATAAAAAATTTACGGTTTCACTCACCTAATTTACACACGTCCTTTAGTGTGCAACCTATGACAAATTTAAAATAGTGACAGCGCAGTAGAAACAGGGTTAAATCGATACTCGATTTAACACATAACAAGTAAACTTGGTCGACTGGTGAGTGAACCAGCTTGCGAGCGGAAAGACCCGGGTTCGAATCCCGCTGCCGACATGGTTGACGCGGCTAGAAATACGGCATGGGACTTGGGTAAACAACCGAATAATTATCGAAGTAATTATCCGACCCAAGAATGGGCCAGAAGGTTCGTTCCTATAGCCTCATTCTATTCTATTCTAACTAAGATTAGTATTATTATCGCTACTTAGGCGGAGGTCAGCATAAGAAGTGTCGTCGTACACTGAACTGCAGTGTCCCTAATGACCTCACCTGTTCTTGGATGGAGCAGATCTCCGCCTTGCAAGCTTCCACCTCCTCCACCCTCTGCTTGAGGGAAGCCTCCAAGCGAGAGATGCGTTCCCCTCTCTCCCTCAATACCCTCGTCACCTGAATACCATTATAATTACTAGTAACTTGTGTTTAAAAAAGACCGTGATCCACGCGCTTGATGTCAATTCAGAATAAACTTAAATTAAGAGAATTGAATTTGCCTAAATAATAGATGAAAGCCTATCTAATGTTTCCAAATTTACTAAAATCAAACGGGCATTTGTTATTATAGATCATTTTCTTTTAAGGATTTTGTTATAAAGGACCGTCTTAATGGCAGTGTATTATTTACAGAGAGAAAAATTTCTCCATTCTCTTTTGTCATGATTCTACAACTCGGTAAGAAAATGCTTCCAAATCAGTTGTTCGTAAATTAATATCAATTAAAAAAGTAAAACGCAATAAAATGAACAAAGAACTTGTATCCCCACGATGTACGATAATGATGTTGTAGTTCTTTAGAGGATTAAATGACACGATTATTTAAAAAATCATGCAAAACACAACTTATCAGTGTTAGATCCTAATTCCAGCGACCCTACAACTTCTCGCTTTCTTCCACAAAAATATGGCGGAAGTTCTGGAAAATTTACATTTTGCATTGTCATCCAGCATACAAAATTATTCTGTTGACATGTGGTCAATCCCTCTGAAGAAACACAAACTGGTTTCTTCAGGGTTATAAAGAAACCATAATGAAAGAAATCATAAATATCGGTAATTCTCAAGGTACCAACTTTGCCGCCTCTCATAACACTTTCAGGCTCTGAAAAACAAATCACAAAAATACATTTCTGAACCAACAAAACCTACTTTTCTAGAATGCTCTAAAAAATAAAATTTAACTTCAGTCAAACTCTTGTTTCAGATGCACAAGCGCACCGTGCAGAAATGAGATGATAGTGTCCAAGTCTGCTACACAAGCTATAAAGTTGAGTAATTTGTCAGGGTCATGTGAACCATCCTCTGCTTCTGTCCACACTTCAACATGAAAGTTAGTGCATTGTTTGAGTCCATCATGGCACCTGACAGCAAATTTTGTCTAATGCGTATAGAAGCCATAATGCATATAGAAGCCACCTTTCTTTACAATACAACTCCAAACGAAGTTAAGCTGTATTGTAGTGTCTTTGAAGTGAGCTTAATGAAGAATTTTTGCTCTTTCATTTGTAATGATTTATTTTTGTTCAATTTCGAACTCCGACAATCTAACCTGGTTAGTTGGATTATTAACATCACTGTCAGGAAATACGTACTACACATGAACTTTAAAATAATACATCTCGCAAGCCGAGCAACTTCCCCAGCAGGAACCATACCTCATTCATCTCCTGCAGGAGGTCTTGAGCGCGCCTCTGGGCAACGCTGAGCTGATGACCAAGCTCCTCCCTCTGGGACTCCGATTCCTGTAACGATGCCGTAGTCTCTGACAGGCGCTCCTCTGCCGCCTGGTGGCAGACAGGATCAGATCCCATAAGACAAGTAAAGAGACGTTCAGAGAATTTGAAGTGAACAGCATGGCTGATACTACAAGTGAATCCAGCGACGAGGCTAGAATTCCGTTACGAGCGAAAGTTCTGCGTCGACCAATCAGAGAACAAGACAACGGAAGTGAATACAGTGATGATGTTAGGCCCCGTTACGACCGGAAGCACGATATTAACCAATGAGCGGTCACGCTCAGGCAGCAGTGCCCAGCCAACTGCCCAACATAAGGAGGCTGCAACGCTCTGTTTCACGGACTCTCTACCAAGCGCTTTCAAAGTCAACATCTCCACCAAGAACTCTCAACACACAACCAACAGCAGAGCGAACGAAGAAGAAATCAACCATCCTGTCTGCGGACAGGATGCGGCTCAATCAACCCACGCACTGACAAGAAGTGCACGTACTCCAGATCGCCCCGCGCTCCAACTCCACGTCCCGGGCTCTGCCGGCAAGATGTTAGTACGCCAGTACTCGACGTCAAAACGTGCGCAGAACGAAGAACCAAGAACCAATATAATATTCAAAGGTCTCAATACAAACTATCAAGCTCATCCTGCCTTTAATTGCCTTTTATCCTATTGGGTTCCTCGACGGTCCCTTACTCCCTCAGGCGCTCACTCCGAGTAAGATAAAAGATAAAGATATTCAATGTCTGCTCGGAGATAAGAGATATCCGAGGGTTGGGACTGAATAATTACAAAAATTACTATAAATTTGAGCCCATAAACCGTAAGCGTCTCTAACATTACGATTTGTGTATTAAATCAAATGATGGTACTATCGCAAGTTATATAATTTGACTTAGCTATCATCGAATTGGCATTATTGATGCTTTATGATGTCATCACACCACAGGTGGTTTGTGATTTATCAACGAATCTTCCGAAAAATTTAATTTAAGTATCACTACACCTAAAACCTTTACAGAACAGTTCACACGGCACTGATCAAGTAGATGTACATGACTGGAAAAGTTCCTATAGCCTGAAGTACGCAATAATTGAATTCTGCCTCGCATCAAATATGCAAAAGATATGAGATATATGTATTTCCAGCGAGAAGGACGAGCACTTCCAAGTACATCATTTTGCTACACAAAAACCAGGCACAACGTATGAACCATGAATACTTTTATTCTTTTCCTTTGTGCGTTGATTCATCCGCCCAGCTCACACAACATTTGTGAGGCTCGTCTCCAGCAGAGAACTTCAGACAAAAGGTAGTAAGACACAGGACTGGCAAACTTGGCCCAATACTAGAATTTTCAAGGAAGCCTCTACGCTGCACACAATCCGACATTGAGTATTTCTAGAATCGAAGAAAATCAAAAATAAACAGTTCTCGCGAATGCATGTTCAAAAATCGGGATATTCATTTTCTTAAATATTTGTACTTGATTAAACATTCAACATCGTCGTGGGCGGGGCATGAAAATATTGATTCTGAACGCATAAGAAATATTCAACATGAATGGTAATTCTCACCTCGAAGGTTTTGCCCAATGACCATAAAGAAAAATTAACAAGTATCCCAGGTATCGTTTAATTTGGTCCAATGAATTTCCATGCAAGATTATAAAAAAGCTGACAAAAATGCCGACTCTGATCTTCACGCATTCACCTACAAACTACAGAAACCAAGTTCAGCGGGAACACGACCTCAATGCTTTACCTCACCTTGAAACTTCCGTTGAGAAGACGGAACTCTTCCCGCGAGCTCGTGAGCTGTCGCTCTTCGAGTTCGAGGCATTTCTTGACCTCTTCGTGGCTGGCCTTCAGTGCAGCGAGCTCCTCCTCCAGAGTCTTGCACTCCTCACTCTTCATGGTGAGCTCCTTCAGACAGATCTCAGAGGTAACCGTGAGCTCTTCCTTTTTCTTTAAAAGCTCATCACGTTCTGTCGTGAGCGCTGCAAGATTGTCACGGTCTTGAGACCCACACTCCAGTTGTTCTTTCAACGATTCATTCTCAGCAACGACGCTATCGTGTCTATGTTCAAGTTTTTCTAATTTTTCAAGGTTGACTTGATTCTCTTCTTGTAAGCTTTCTAGTTTTCCTTCCAAATTGGTAGTTATTTCTTCAAATTGTTTAATTTTCTCCAAGTTAACAGCATTTTCTTCTTCAATATTCCACAGCTTGCCACTTAGATCATTTGTTTGTTCTTCAACTAATTTTACTTTTTTATAGTTCTCTTCTTCGACAAGTTTCAACTTTTCGTTCAGCACACGAGTGTTTTCCTCAAACTGCTTCAGTTTTTCAATAGAACAAACATTCTCTTCTTCAAGAGATGTCACTTTTTCGTTCAGATCATCATTCTTCTCTTTGAACAGCGTCACTTTCTTCTCACTCTCCTCCTCAATGAACTCAAGTTTCTTATTGAGTTCATCATTTTTTTCCTTCAGCAACTTTAATTTCTTGGCATTGCTGTTATTTTCCTCTTCACTTGCTTTCAATTTTTCGTTGAGTAAGTCTTTCTCAGACTTCAGTGCCTCTACTTTCTGGTCATCATCAATCCCTGCTTGGCTCATTTCAAGAATCAACTTTTCATTCTCCTGCTCAACAGCTACAATTTTCTCTTCCAGCAGTGTCATCTTCCTTAAAATGTCTTCCTTCTCAGATAAAGCCATCTCCACTTTAGACGCCAGTTCATTCTTCTCAGAAATCTCAGCTCGTAACTTCTCATTCGCAAAATCATTTTCGCTCTTCAAATCAGAAACTTCCTGTACTTTCAGCATCAGCTCTTCATTTAATCGATTCTTCTCCTCCTTCGCAGTTTTCAATTCGTTCGTCAGTTCATCATTTCGGACTTCAAGTTCGTTCAACTTCACCTTATCTTCTTCTAAGGTTCGTTTCAAATTTTCAACCTGTTTTTTCTGCTCGCCATGACGCGCCTCAAAGCCTTCAACCTGCTCCACGTACTCCGAAATCCTGGCTTCGAGTTCCAGTATTTTGCTCGTGGTCATGTCTGCGCTCGACACAGAAGACGATAACTTGAGTTTTAGTTGATCAATTTCAGCCTCGCATCTCGCGAGCTCGTCATTCTTTCCTACTATACAGTTCTCGAGCTCAGAGACCGTATTCTCCAGCGCCCTACACCTACCACTGAACGCTTCTTCCTTCTCTTTAAGTGTGTCTTTCAAGATATCAATTTCTCCACCTTCCTCAGATTTAAGCTCACGAAGAACTTCGAGTTCTTGCTTCAACTTCACAATTTCTTCAGCTTGCAGAGCATTATGCGCACTCACTGATTCAATCTGCTGCTTAGAGTCAAGAATTTCTTCACCCAGCGCATTTTTGGCTGAAGTAAGCGACTCTACTTCCTGCTTTAAACAAGCACAAGCCTCTTGACGAGTGTGGAGCTCGGACGTAATACTTTCCTTTTCTGCCAGAATATTTTCCTTCCAAACTAGATATTGTTTTTCGTGTTCGAGTAGTTTATTGCTTAAGCCCGCCGTTTCTTTTTCAATTTCTTGAAACTTCTCATTAAGTGACTCATAGTCCTCCATTTTCTTTTGAAGTTCGTTCTCCAATTCTGTAATCTTCTGGTTGAAATCCTCTTTTTCCTTTTCTTTCTCATTCTGAAGCAAGGTCAATTCATTTTTCAGGGAGGTTGCTTCGACTTGACGCGATTCCAATTCATTTTGCATGACAGAAACCTCCATAGCCCCACACTCCAGACCTTCTAATTTATTCTGGAGAAGGATGACATTTTCTTCACTTCGTGTTAATTTTTCACTATACGTGCTGATAATTTCGGTATAACAGGTTCGTAATTCCTCAATTTCTTTCAAATTAGCCAGCTGCATATCTTTGACTTCGGTCTCCAACTCATTTTTACATGTCTTGAGATTATCGAAACAAGTCTTCACTCCTTCCACTTTCTCCAGCATTTTCTTTTGCAAGTCACTGCTCAGAGAAACCTGTCTCTTGAAGGCATTCATTAGAGCACCAACCTTTTCGCAGAGAACCTCTTCAGGATCCTCTGATTCTGACGCCCAACCTTCACCAATCAAGGCAAGGATGCCGGGACACTGCGACTCATCGACAACAAGACGCTGCTCCATATTGGCAATAAAGTCAGACAATTTCGCTTCAAGGTAATGAGTTTGAGTAGACAAATTCTCCACTTCTTTTTTCAGTTCCACGTTTGTTTGCTGGAGCTTCTCCATGTCCATCGATAGTTCCTTGTCTGCAATAGATTTGCTTTCATTTTCGTTGAGTAACGCCGCAATACGCTGTTCATGATCCTTGTTTTCAGTTTCTTTCTCTTCGATAGCTTTAACTAGAGATGCTATTTTCTCCTCCAAAGTAACTACCACGGCCTTTTGGCTTTCATTCAACGCGTGCAACTCTTCCGACTTGGAAAGAAGGGCCTCACTTGAACTATCAGCTGCTTTCAACTTTTCTTGAAGAGCTTCTACTTCTCTCGTCAATCGGTCGATGGAACTCTTGTAATCATTAACATTTTCGCTGGAAGTAGCGAGCTTTCGAGCGAGTTCAGCATTAGAGGCTTTCTCACTACCAAGGCTATTTCTCAGCCGCTCGTTTTCTTCATGCGCAGCAGAAATTTGGGCAGTTTGCTTCTCAACGAGTTCATTGAGAGTTTGTATCTCCCCATCGTAAGCGGCGTATTTCTCACTCGCGTCGAACAACAGCTGCTCCAAGTGGTTCTTTTCTTCTTCATGCTTCTCGACCTTCTCTCGAAGTTCAGCAACAAGCGCCTCAGTTTGCTCTAGCCCATAATCTATGCTTTTATTTCGGACGGGCAGAGGCTTTGCTTCAATACGTCTCTGTTCCAGTTCTTGAATCCGTGCTCTCAAAATGGCCAACTCGTCAGCGTAAGACCCATTATTGGACATCATGACGCACTCCCTAACCTCTTCAGTGACTTCGGTAGTTTTCCCATTCGTATTAAGTTCGCTTAACATCCTCTCCAAATCGCTACATTTTTTCTGCAAGTCAGAGATTATTTCGTCTTTGTCCTGACCGTTGACGCTCGAGTTCCCTTCATATCGCTCCCGTAACGCAGACATCTCAGACTTCAAGTTTTCAATGATTCGGTCTTGCTCAGCCATGGCAGACTCACTTTGTTTAGATCGCGTTCTCAGCTCCTGGACCTCCGAACTGAGCTGTTTCGAGGAGTCTTCGAGTTGTTTCTGACGATTCTTAGACTCCTGAAGAATAATTTCATTCGCTTTCTTTTCAGCAATTAAATCTTTGGCTTGCTTGGCGCTGTCCTCGAGTTTTGCGCTCTGATCCACTAATTTCTTGCACTTATTCTTGAGTGCCTCTACTTGGCCTGCCTGTGCCTCCAAATTCTCTATTTTGCCCTGCAATAAAACAGTCTCTTAATCAAGTTGGCCACTTTAACTGAGTTACGAACTACAATTTAAGGTAAACAAACAGCAGACATTTAACAACGACAATAGCGATCCTACCATCGCACACATACCACGTACAGAAGAGCGAGGAGACATCTTCATTATAACTCAAATTGTACTTTACAGAACAGAACATAGCCTCTGTCTCACTCTTGCTTCCAGGTAAACTGCTGCTTTAATTAACAACCACCTCTACATCCAGCTCCAATAAGCAAAACACGCCACAGACGATGTCAATCCACTATATTTTACCGCCCTTGCTTTAACACGCTATAGACTGCAACAAATTAGCATTCGCACACGACATCCTACAGCAGATTCATACAACGCACTTTGTTTTAACTGGGTTTATTTTCAGCAAGAACGTAATAATAAGCCACTGGACTACCACTGACAACCTTGGTATACAATATTCTGCAAAAATTTTGACGATATTGATCATATCCTCGAGCTCAACATTATAAAGTGGACAATGTTTAATATGCTTAGCTGTATGTCACACAAATCAGGTACTTTACACCTGTTAAATTAAAAATTTACGGCCAGCAGCAAATTATAAGCCCACTTTATGTCCAAGCTATACAACACATCCTGCTTCCTGGTTGGAGGACATCTCATTTCCTTGAGCTGACTACTGCAATTACATTACAATGCACGGTTGAGCAATAAAAACATTTATTTTGACATCTTCAACGCATGGTTGAGTGATAAAAACCTTATTTATTTTAGCATCTCAACGCAGGGTTGAGTAATAAAAACCCTATTTATTTTAGCATCTCAACGCAGAGTTGAGTAATAATAACCCTATTTATTTTAGCATCTCAACGCAGAGTTGAGTAATAATAACCCTATTTATTTTAGCATCTGAACGCAGGGTTGAGTAATAATAACCCTATTTATTTTAGCATCTCAACGCAGGGTTGAGTAATAATAACCCTATTTATTTTAGCATCTCAACGCAGGGTTGAGTAATAATAACCCTATTTATTTTAGCATCTCAACGCATGGTTGAGTAATAATAACCCTATTTATTTTAGCATCTCAACGCAGGGTTGAGTAATAATAACCCTATTTATTTTAGCATCTGAACGCAGGGTTGAGTAATAAAAACTATTTATTTTAGCATATCAACGCATGGTGTAGTGATAATAACTAATAATGTACATCTGGACGCACCAGAAGTTCCTCTTGCTTGGCTAGCATCTGCTCGAAGCGCTCGGCCTCCGCCTGCATGTACTTCTCAAAGCGTTCCTTCTTGCGCTGGATCTTGGCCTCGTAAGCCTGCACGGCCTGCTGCTTGTCCTCTACAGCCTGCTGCTTGTCCTGCACCAGCTGCTCCTGGGCAGCCTGCACGGCCTGCAGCTCCGAGGTTGTCAGGTTCAGTTGGCGTTGCAGAGACTCGTTCTGAAAACACGGATTTTTTTAAAGAAAATATTCACACTCGGCGGTCTTGACATACAATAAAACAATAAATAAGAAGTAGAAAAAGACTACTGAGAAACGCCCCCTTTCGGGACGATGGAGGTTACATTAGGAAAGTTGATTCCTGGACGTGTTGATATAATTTAGTTGGAAGCGAAAATGACAACTAAAATGAGAAAAATGTTGGTAAATGCTATGCCAAACTGACGTCGAGAAGTTAATGCATAACACGCGAACGCAACTGAATTTTGGAGCGGCAAGAAAAGCTATTATTATTATTATTGTTATATTTGCTAGTGGACATCCCTATAATTGGAACTAAGTGAGATTATGTACCGAGTACCAGCAGGAATTGGGATAGTATTGATATAATCATGTCAATAGGTAAAGAAATTGTTGAGATGATGGTGCTTCTTAAATTTAATATACAAGGAATGATTTAGAAACAAATTGGAAAGTTCACAAAGACAAAAGAACCAATTTTTTGCAGAGCCAAAAAAGAACCGTCAACAACTATCGTACAAACATGTTATACAATTTGCTACGTAACTTCTTTACATTGTCCTTGAAGAAAAAGGATCAAAATTACGGTCACGAGTTTTAGGCTGGAACATTTCTTTAAATGTTCCTCAGTTCATCCCCAGCAGGAGGGAGGGTCTCGTAGCATTGATACAAACGACATGAGTCTTGACATAACATTATAATGACATTACAATACCTTGTATTTGAACAGGCGAGACTGGTAATGCACGCCCATATAGTTATTGAAGTGCCTGATGCTTACTCGACATAGAGTTATAGTGGCGACCATTGTAAGTCAATAGACTTGTGTGGTCACAGAACTCGTGCACAAACGCACACACATTAAAAAGCCAATCACACGCACTTACATTTTTTTGATAAGATATACTGGAGCTTGGTACTGATATATTATAAATATTTCCCTAAACAAGGGAACCTCGAATTACATCCATTCTTACATGATACACGCACAGCTACAGAGCTTGATGTGCGGTGCAAGGAATAAAGGGTTAGAATTATAATGGAACAATGATACTTGGACGTGTTGATTCCATTTACATTGAAATTTGAAGCAAAATTTCAGCAACTAGAGAAGTAGTGCCTCTTATAAAGAGGATTTCTTTCGAGAACATTAACGTCTTTTATTTGCATTATATTAAGCACACAGTTTCTAATAGTGGACCATTTACTTTATATTTACAACAAATAACGTTCAAATATTTGCTCTTTGTTAACTCTAGTGGTGAGAAAAGATCAGTTCTAATACGAATTGTTTATATGTATATGTATGCTATGCCAAAAGGTAAATAATGTTTTACTATATATCGTATATTATTTGGCATACATTTGAATACATCATTTATTCATGTACACATATACAAATATTATATAAATATAATGTATATTATTATCTACATATAAAATAGACATATATAATAAAAATCAAGCAACATAACCATACTGCATCTGTGTTACACCGACGGCCTAGTGCAGTGGTCTTCAAACTTTTATCTGTTGCAACCCCCTTTAAAAGATTTTATTTTTGTACGACCCCTTTAACTATAGCAAAATAGAGAATAAAATATAACTATAGCAAAATAGAGAATAAAATATAAATATAGCAGAAAAAATTAATTGTTATAAAGAAATCGGGCCTACTGTTAATTATTTACAGTAAAAATGATATATTTTTATTATGAAATAACATTATTGCATACATTAGAAAAGTATGAGCCTACATTTCGCGACCACACTTTGAAGAGCACTGGCCTAGTGTATAGTAGAGAATGTTGATGCACATTCATATGGGACAGGCGTTATAAAGAACAATTAATTGCACGCGCGGTCGCAGGTAATAGTTCCGACGTGGCAAATTCAGACACAGAAATTCGAAGAAAACTGATCGTGCCCGCAGGAAAAACATCATAATTCTACACGTCCACCACAACAACCCAAAGTAATTAAATGCACTCACATTAACGAGGAAAGTGTTGAGTGAAAGAGTTGTAGTAATGAAAACAAGCAGTGAAACTTTTCAGTGTATGGTAGTGACTTAGACTTAGATTTGAGGGCCAGCGTTTGGCTAGGACTAGCACCACGTATTGTGCACTCGCTGCACTGCCCGACGCGATAGTGGCACAGACATTTCTTGGAAAGTACAGAAAGAATATCTTAAAATTATTGAGTTCGAAAACAACAGGAAAAATGAATTCCCTTCGCATTACTCTGTCAAATCGGGCTCAATATTGTCCTATTAAAGCGATCGCAACAATTCAATCTAGAAACTAGAAGTTTGCATACTTGCATACTATAATGCACTAACATTAAGCAAATACTCCTGCAGACTACAAATTGGCACATACACAAGCCAGTAGGGTAAATTTAATACAGCATGTTGGCCAATATTTTCTCATATGCTCACCTTAGTCACCAATGCCATCTTTCCTTCTGTGAGATTGTTGACCATTTCCATGAGAGCATCATCCTGATTTCTAGACTGCTCCTTTATCTGCTGTACCTCCGCCACAGCTTCTGCTCACACACTCTATTTATTAGCAAGAAAAATCCTTAAAGGAGGGAAAATACTGAATATTTATAGATCTTAGTGGTAAAACATTAAGAATTGGATTCCAGACTTGTTACATTATACTAAATGCTTTGTGTTATGGGTGAATAACTGTACAATCTGTTTAGCATTTTAGGGTAAGTTACATAGAAACCATGACTCATTCTGTGAATGCTTGTAGCTACCTCACAAATATTTTCCCCCCCACTTGAAACTTTGAAACTTCTGGAGAGAAAAAAATGGTCTCCACCCATGATTGACCTATAAATGAGGGTAGTCATAAACCTAGCTGTAAGAAAACAGTAATTTGTGATATTAGGAAGAAAAAATTCAGCAGCTGCCATAGTTGCCACAATTATTTAGTCACTTGATAGCTAACAATGAATACTGCAATGACAGATTGCATACATCTTAGGACTAAAAGCAGAATAGGTTTACTATTTTTAAGAGTAATAATTTTCTTAATAAAAATGTCCATTGTGATCAAATATAATTTAGCCATTCGATGTATTCATTTAGTTCCACATTTTTTATTGGGAATAATGACAGATATAAGCCAGATATACTGAAGAAATAAACACCTAGATATTATCACTACTTCAAGGTATCAGGAAAATATTAACCATGAAAAACTCACCATCCTTAGCAGCTTTAGCTTTCTGAGCAATCATGATCAAATTCTTGCACTTGACAAGGAGTTCTTCTTTGGTCAACTTGTCGAGAGGACTACGAGCCTTGGTGCCACTGCTATCTGGCTGTTCTGGAGCACCTCCACCTCCTTTGTCCACACTGTTACTTGGATTCTCCATTTTTTTTTAAAGAGAAAAATATTTAAGATCTTGCTAACTTGACTGTTCTGACACTACAAGGAGAATGCAAGAAAGATATAGAATTAAATTTTAAAAATGTACAAAATAACAAAGGTTCATAGCAAAGAGTCACAAGATTTTTCAATTATGTGACTTACTTCAAGCTATAATCCATTAATCAACAAAATAGCTCAACAACAGTAATAGACTGTTAAAGTGCCCAAAAATACCTGAACAGAATGAGCAGTACAATAAGATTTATCATTAATAACAAACTATCATAATCATTAATATAAAACTACTTGCCACAAATGGCACAAGAGCCAGCAACATCAGAGATAAATAAATAGAATAAGTTAGGAAAATAATTAAACCTGTTAGAGCTGAACAAGAAACATTCATTCTTAGGTTAGGTGATATTTAATAATGATGTATAATGAAATCAACATATGTTTCAGATCAAAAAAAGAAATGTAATCCATTAGAAAGCTTGGTATAAAGGTATATGCTTCTTATGCACTAAGATTCTCAACTTGCTCCTGTGATGTGACCCATCACAGCATCTCACTAGTTTTCCTTGAAACAATGTCACCACCCTTGTGTTTCTTGAGGAAAATTATGCATTTCTTAGAAAAAATGTAAGTTTATACTCTGTAAGTGTTTCAAGTGATGTAGTATTGCTGGCAACAGCTTGAATTCCCAAAGAGGTGAACACATAAGTGAACACATTGTGATAAACATGGTAAATTTCAGAGAGTTACAGGACCACAGAGTATCATTTTTATTCTGAATCAATTACCAAGTTTTATTTTATGATGAATACTATATGCCTCAGTAAATTTTTCAAGTCAGAAATTAGTATTGAAAAGAATTCACACATTCATTGAGGTAATATGCAATAAATCCTAAGCTATTAACTTACTGATTGTTACTCATTTCAATTTATCATGAATAAAATGTATTTTTAATTTTGCTTAATTGATAGCAACCAACTTGTTAAGCATTATGTAGCTGGTTTCCCTGAACATAGGAGGCATTTATTCAAACAATTGAATTGAAACTAATAAAATCAGCAGGGCTTATTAAGCAACATTCTTAGAATGTATACTCATTACTCAGCTGTTAGTCTTTACCTCAACTAAGGCTTTTCGTTGATCATGCACGTGAATTACTTAAAGCTTGTTAAGCAAAATCACTATGAAATATGAAAGTAAAGAACTAAACTAAAAACAAGAAATAGTATTTAGTAACACACTAGTCTCATCCCTTAAGTTCATGGTCGAAATGATTTGCAGAATGTTTAACAGCATACGACGCAATGGTTAACTTTTCTCCATTCCTTTCTCTCCCCCATCTTATACGCACAGCTGATCACAGAATGAGCAGCTATGGGATAACCAAACATAACAACAACAACACGAGTTGCACCAATGATTGTCATATGCCATAAATATCATCTTGATATGTTGTCTACCCAAAACAGGGCAGGAATTTTTCTCAAACTATTTTCTCAATTGAGACTTTTCTTTCAAAACTAATTAAAAGTTAAGTCATGTCAGTCATGCTGCCATAGTCTTAGTAAGAAAAAGGAAATATGAGTACTATTGTAGTGGCTGTTCCAGTTCATATGTTGTATATATACGAGCAGGTACTGCATTCCCGGTACATAAACCTGTAAAAGCATACCAAATTCTAAAAGGGTTACACAAGATTATTTAACCATTGTCAAGATCATGATAAGGTCTGTTATTTATATCGAACAACGTCTTAGAGACTATTTACTGCGAAACAATAACGTAGTAAGGATTTAGGTACGAACTGAACACATTAATGGTATTGAGAACATTTAATACATAAGATTCCTAATTTATTTAACATTGACTACCTGCTAAGCATGCAGGGCTGTTTATGACAAGCTGAATCTTCCAGTGATGCCCTCTCTTGGCTGGTTCATTTGCATGGAATGACTCAGGGTGGCCCCAGAGGAATTACTCTAGATGACCCTGGCTCACATGAGAAAAACTTTGGGATGCCATCCTGTTGTGTGTGTGTGTGTGTATTAAAGGGAATTGAAGGTCATTACAAAGGCCCTAGCCAAACGCTGGCCCTCAAATCTAAGTCTAAGTCTAAGTCTAAAGATGAAAATAGTTCGATGGAAGTTCATCTGTAAACGACAAAATTATTTTTAACATTATGCGCTAACAACTATTAGCTTTCTTAACTAGTTTGCACGCAATATATATTTATGCACGCAATTGTTTGCGTACATCATATGTACGAAGATTCAAAACTAATTTTATTATAATTAATTATGAATTCCTTCTTTTTATTTACAACTAAATTTGAAAAAAATAAAAATAGTTCTTTAAAGTTCAAAATAATTTTGTTACGTAGGTGAGAAACAATGTACAAGACAATCCGAACAGGAATTTACTATGCAAACGGACTGCAATACTTCTTTAAAGTTTTTAGATTCTCAAATTTTTAGACATGGCACAGCTTCTGTAGTACAGTGTTTCGCAAATCTACTTCTACAGGTTTCAGTACCAGTTATTTTTTAACTGTACTCTTTTAGTTTTTGCTCTTTTCAGTTTTTTACTTTGCATGACAAGTTTGAATTTAAAAACATAATGGTCGTGTGAATGGTTTTCCATTGGGGCTCATTCAATTTACCATCAAGAATTTCCTCAATAAATTCTTTCAGCTGTCCTCCTTTAATAACGGTCCTATGCAAAAGTAATGTGTTGTATTGCATCTTCTAAGAATTTAGTCTAAAAACTTTGAAAATAATAACTGTACCTTTTATCTAAATACTTCCACCACATACCATTCAAAATTTTTATTATCTTTATACCTTATCATTTATTTTCTTCATACTCATGCTTGGCTACTCAAACCAAATCATGAGCTTTAGAAAAATAAAAGGAAATGGGAGAGATTCAAGGCACTGGGATTAAAGTTCGCACTAAGGCCTCTAATTATAAATAAAATCGTACCTATAAGTTTTATCTAGACCATCACGTGTAATTTTACGAGTTTTGCCTAACTCATGGAAATCCCAATAGGGACACGTGTCTCATGTAACTTGTTAGTAGAATAAATAATTTTTTCGATTTTGAATTTCAATTTTCATGCATTACTCCAGTGACTCACCCGTAAACGCTGCTATTTAATTACTTCTCTAGAATACTGTATTTATCAACTAAGGATTGTTATAATGAGAAATTTTAAATACAAGCATGAACTTTATTTTATGAAACATTTTGATAGGAAAAAAAATGTGTTTGTTTCGTGTTTGTTTATCGACTCGTTATATTTTTAATGCGTTTTTTAACGATATATAGATATTATATTTCAATGATATATAAATATTATAGATGAGTAACACATAGACTAAACGATCGGCCAGGAAATTAGATAACACAACTTAAAGTTTTACTCTGACTACCTTTTTTAACAACAAAATTTTTACCTTACTGTTGAAAATCGACGCTGTTACATTAAATTGTGCCACTCGTTTCGAAGAAAAATACGTTTTTTTCAGTTTTTGCTCACTTCTATTTCCAGTTTTGCTTCAATGGTGCCATCACATGCATCGCTTACTAAAGGTAAGACATCTACCACATACGGATTATATAATAAGGCATTTTAAATACCAATGTTGTAGCATAACTTATGTACCAACTTTAGTGGAGATACATTGCAGTTTTTCGATCTTTTAAGGAGTGAAGTATTCTCTTATTTATAAAAATTACTTGTGTCATGTTTTATGCGGCAACTTTAATGTCAATACATTGTTTTTATTTTCCTCAATTTAGATCTAGCTAATATCATCATAGTTGTTTTGCACACGGCCAGAAAGAAACTTAAAAATTCAAGTGACTTATAGAAGTGAACTTGAATTCTGAAAAATAATGCTTAGATTCATATTACCCATTCACTAACATTAAATTGAACTGCACGATCACGTGAATAAAACACTAATGCATTTTTAAGAAGTATTTTCATGGTTCAATACTGAATTGGGTCTAAGTGAACGACAATGGTCACGACATTTCGCAGAACACCATCAAGTGAGAAATACACAAAACTTTTAATTTATCAGAGTAATTATTTGTACAAGCTTTCAAATAAATATCAATACTGATTGTATTCATATTGCCTTGTTAATCGAAACAACAATACTGATTGTTAATCAATGCATTTTTAAACGAAACGATGATCGTTCGGACTGGCGGGCTTTATGAGGATGTATGATTATATTCATTTAAAATTGGATGGTTTTGTGTTCATCTTCATGAATGTTGCTACGTTATTAAACTGTGCACTAATCAAGGCAAGAGCATCAATTCTTTGTGTTTGTAGTGAAGAAAAATTTTCAATCAATAAACTATACTAATAACACTAATTAAATAATATCTATCAAATGTTTTCTCAAATGTATAAAAGTAAGACGATTCATGAAAAGTAAACAATATTTGTGGTTTTATTCAGCCTATTTTATTTCGATATTAATTAAAAACCTATTCTCTTGACTAACATACTTTTATTTAATGTCTGATCTCACATCTTACCTCATGCCTTGAAAAGTTAGAAGAGGGACAACTAGTCACTGTGACGTAGCAGGAGTAAACCAACGAATGTTGCTTGGTTCTACGACACCAACGAATGTTGCTTGGTTATACGACACCAACGAATGTTGCTTGGTTCTACGACACCAACGAATGTTGCTTGGTTCTACGACACAGAAGTTTGTTCCGCGTCGTCGTTTTTTCGAAAAATTTTCAGCGCGATTTTTCTCACGAGAGACCACTATTTTTTCCAGAAATAATGTCTTCGCAGAGCCCGTAATATTTCTAAACTAAATGCGTACCTTAAGTCAACATTCAGGCGTTTTTTCCACTTAAAGAGCTTTTATTGCGACATTCCCTACTTACTCTCTTGAGAGCTAATGCATATGAGCTTAATCATGCGAAATAAAATGGAATATCATAATTACACATTTTAAAACTGTTGAAAATAAAGTAAAACTGTACGCAGGACCCTCGTTTATATTGCATTGCATGCACCCAGTGAAATAGCATTCCCCCACAGCCTCCTCCTCCCTTTCCCCTCCTCCCAGTTACGCACGCCTAAATATACGTTATTTTGTTGCCTTAAAGCAGTGGTCTTCAAACTTTTATCCATTGCGACCTCCTTTAAAAGATTTTATTTTTGTACGACCCCTTTAACTATAGCAAAATAAGGAATAAAATAAAAATATAGCAGATAAATTTAATGTTTATGAAGAAATCAGGTCTACTGTTAATTATTTATTATAACAATGATATATTTTATCCTGAAATAACATTATTACATAAATTAGAAAAGTATGATCCTATATTTTGCGACCCCCATTGAATGGTCCCGCGACCCACACTTTGAAGAGCCCTGGCTTAGTGTGTGCTGGAGAGACACCTTCCAGTCAATAAAAATGACTTCAGCCGAGGGTTTATTTCCTATGGTGTGGTCATGTTAGTCAGAACGGGGCCTTCTCAAAGCAGAGTTCACTCATTTAGTATTAGTATGTAGACCGGAGTATTAAATGAGGAAGATAGACTAAGTTATCGTAGTATTTATGGATAATCTTTGAATCATGACTTTAACAAGACCCAACAACTTGCAAATTTGTTCCAGAGACATTGGAATTTGTGTTTGCTGATCTTCGTAAGAAAATTCCATTTCTCAAAGAGTTTTTCGTAAATGTTTTCATTAACTTCATTTGTTGAAATTGACTGAGGAGACTCGCAGGTAAAATCAATACACGCCAAATACATACTAGCAGTTTGCGATCAGTGCTGACAAAATTAATACACAAGAATAAATTTGTATAATTTCTTGAGAAAATTATACTTCTAACGTACACCTTTATTCAGTGCTTGTGAATAAATTTATTACTAAAGTACTGTAAAGATTTCACTTCTCAAGGCAATTAGTTCAAAATGCAATGAAACACTATTACATAAGAATAGAATAGAATAGAATGAAATGCATGGAATAGAATAGAATAAGAATAGAAACGAGCCGTTTAGCCCATGCTTGGATTGATACCCAAGTCCCATGCCGTTTAAAGTAAGGGCATCAATCATGCACTTGTACCCCAATCACGTAGGTCAATTCAGTTACGTACACACACTTCACTCATTCAGTCACGTACATGTATTATATCATAATCATACACTCGCCCCAGGAGTTAGGGACATAGAATTAGTACGTTATAATACTGCGGGATTCGTAATCCAATATATGTCGAGACGATTTTTGAATGTGTTCACAGTGCCAGTAGAAACGATGTTTTCGGGCAACTGGCTCCAAGTTGCAGCAACTTTAACGGAAACAAGTTCAAGCTTGAGATGTCTTGAAGTTTTTCCGTATTAGTTTTTGATCGTTATTTCTGGTTCGCATGTCACCGTCTCTTCAGTACTGTTTGAAAATCTAAATACAATTTTTCAGGTTGGAACGCATCTTCGATGTAATTTAAAGAGTAAGTTAACTTTCCTCATTCAATTTTCATAAGTGTATGAATAGAAGTATGAACAATGTGCCTACATACAGTGTATGAGGGTATGAGCAGGATGCGCCTCAATGCTTGAAAATAAAAAAATGAAAATAATTAAAATCAACTTTAATCCGATATATCAGAGAGTACAGTACAAATCCACGGTACAAAGTACCGAGTTTTCAAATTTTAAAGCTAACCTCTTACGAGTAGTGGTAAGATTGTTGTTAATCTTAATATCACCATAGTAAGTGAATACAGTAGTGTAAAAAATCTATGTTTTTCTAACCATGATATATTTGAACGAATCGTTCCGTAAGGTTCCTTTTAATACATGCATGCAGAACATTCCATGACTGAGTGCTTTTATTGAAGACAAAGGATATGTTGACAAAGAAGCATGTACTTTCAAGTATATAGTTTCTATAGTAAATTTTTAAAATAGTAATTCTGAAGTAAAAAGTGTCCTAAAAGTTAGTGGTTATTTTATAAAAAATGCTCTTAGTATTATTGAACTGAACCGCTTGCAGGGTAAATAATTCAATAGTAATAATATTAAAGTAATTTGGATATTGTACTTGATGCATAATAAATCAGTGGCTTACTCAATATGATTACACTATTTCAATATACAGTCTGCAAAACTTTACTGAAACAAAAGTTTCTCATGATCCGCATATCGTCGCACATGATCAAAGGAATAAAAGTTCAGAATAAAACAGCAACTTGCTCCTGGATTCGCCAATTAATCACATTTCATAGAGCATAAAAATAGCTCCTTTATTAAAGAGACATGATCCCTTAAAAGCACATTTCGTTATTCCTAGCAATCAAAACGGAAAAACTTGGAAAAGCATTTTGCACGGAGCGTCGAGTTGCTTCATTATCAATAACTTTGAAAGGGAAACTCCTTGACTTTTACTTCGAACTTTTGTGACTGAACAGAGGGAAGGAATCTGAGAGCCGCGCGTCCTATAGTCAAAACCACTTCTCATGAGCGAAAAAGTGGGAACTGACAAAGGAAATCTTGTTTTGGTTGAGAGCATTAGTTCGAAATACGGAGAATTTACTCGCAGCAATCACTTCTAAGGGAAACGGCTTCAAAAATGAACGGATTTCTTTTGGGTTTTTCATAGAATGCTCCCTGACAAAAGCTGGGATGAGGGTCCCATTATTTCTTGTATTGCATATTCCTTAGAGTGGAACTCTGATCTTTTATTTATTCTGTTACCATCTTTTTTTTATTCTGTTGCTAATGCGGCGACAGCAGAGCAGTTCATCAAAAAAATCTTTTAATCAACATTGAATGAAAAAGTTACCTGTCTCTCAGCTTATTGAACATGCTATGTTTTCAAGGTGCTGGTGGTCAAAAGCTACATATATTTAAATAAATTTAGTACAATAAATGAAAATGCAAACTGAGGTTTTATACATTCATGTGGTTTTTTAAATATTTCTCAGATTGTTGGCTTGAGTGTGAGCATTTTGCTGCGTTTTCAAAAACTTTGTACCTGAGAGCAGCTCAAAAATGCCCCAATTCTATGTTTTATTAAAAACACAGACGCTTTAACCAAACTAGTTCTTGCAAACATACATGATGATACAAAAATAACACATCACACATCTCTCAACCAGATATTGTAAAAGTCGTTGCAGAGACATCACAAGTGTGAAAATTAGATGAACTTTGTCATTAATAATTCAAAAATTATAGCTCACATCTCGCACTAATTAAGCGACATGCATAGATTTTAATTCACTTCTCAAGCCCACATCGGACTTAGAGTTATTCTTGCGTTGGTGTCAGTTGACTTCACACGAGTAGAAGTCAGTTGACTTCACACGAGTAGAAGTCAGTTGACTTCACAAGAGTAGAAGTCAGTTGACTTCATACGAGTAGAAGTCAGTTGACTTCACACGAGTAGAAGTCAGTTGACTTCATACGAGTAGAAGTCAGTTGACTTCACACGAGTAGAAGTCAGTTGACTTCATACGAGTAGAAGTCAGTTGACTTCATACGAGTAGAAGTCAGTTGACTTCATACGAGTAGAAGTCAGTTGACTTCTCACGAGTAGAAGTCAGTTGACTTCATACGAGTAGAAGTCAGTTGACTTCATACGAGTAGAAGTCAGTTGACTTCACACGAGTAGAAGTCAGTTGACTTCATACGAGTAGAAGTCAGTTGATTTCATACGAGTAGAAGTCAGTTGACTTCATACGAGTAGAAGTCAGTTGACTTCATACGAGTAGAAGTCAGTTGACTTCATACGAGTAGAAGTCAGTTGACTTCATACGAGTAGAAGTCAGTTGACTTCACACGAGTAGAAGTCAGTTGATTTCATACGAGTAGAAGTCAGTTGACTCATATACATATCATTGCATTTAAATTTCAAAAAATTTTCTCAGTATCGCAATTTATCAAAGCTAATTGCTCCATTTGTTCGAGTTACAAGAAAGCAGAGAAGAAATTAGTAAAATAAAATGTTACTACATCATGTTTAAGAATGAACTGAAACCTCAGTTCTGTGCAACACAGAACCAGCGACCAGTCTTAAACTATGCGAAGGAAATACGTGAATAAAATTGTACACTGATTTCGAAGAAGATATCACAGTGTGGTATGGAACTTGATGTTAATCGCAATCAAGCTTTCTTACCTGGTTGTTCCTCTTCGTACTATCTACCATAACTGTTATGCTTAATTGAACTTTCTCATTTGTTGATGAAATCTATTGAACAATAATTAAAAAATAAAATTATTCACTCTCGTTCAGGCTGGATATTAATTTGTATCGTGAACTATTTTCTAGCAGTTCCAGCTCTTGGATAGAATAGAATAGAATAGAATAGAATGAGGCTTTAGGAACGAACCTTCTGGCCCATTCTTGGGTTGGATAATTATAATTATTCGGTTGTTTACCCAAGTCCTATGCCGTATTTCCAGCCGCGTCAACCATGTCGGCAGCGGGATTCGAACCTGGGTCTTCCTGCTCGCAAGCAGATTCGCTCACCAGTCGACCAAGCTGGTGATATTCGACCAAGCTGGTGATGGTCGACCAAGCTGGTGATAGTCGACCAAGCTGGTGATGGTCGACCAAGCTGGTGATGGTCGACCAAGCTGGTGATGTCGACCAAGCT
>VCRD01005107.1:3694-14380 GCA_006783055.1 Trinorchestia longiramus
GCGTGTTTTATAGTGATCCTGCGCCTTTGGTATCCACAATACAATGCTTGTAATACATGCATACCCGTTCTGATTTCAGTTCAATCATTTTTCTTCAGTAATAGATAGGAAGTAATGGGACGGACACACACAGATACAGCAACATGGAGATACATAGTCGATTAGATATGTAGATATTTGTGTACTGTAATTAGGAATATATTGATTAGGATGGTTACTATGACATATGTGTTAGTAGTAATTGTTGAAAACAAGTCATTGAGAACAGGTCTGGTATGGCAGGTATAGCAGTAGCAGTATAGCAGTAGCAGTATAGCAGTGGCAGTATAGCAGTAGCAGTATAGCAGTAGCAGTATAGCAGTAGCAGTATAGCAGTAGCAGTATAGCAGTAGCAGTATAGCAGTAGCAGTATAGCAGTAGCAGTATAGCAGTAGCAGTATAGCAGTAACCTCCAATCAGAGGCCTATAGGAATTCGAAGAACCAATCAGAGCACAGAGACCAGCACGCCATCAGCCAATCAGCTTTGAGCTCCATTGACCGTTGAATTTTTCCCTCGCGACTCTGACCAATCACAGCCCAGCTAACACTCGACACAGCTTGGGATTTGTTTGTTATTTTTTTAAGTATCTCACTTGATGGAGGGTATTTGTTCCATTGAATTACTTCGTTAATTTTTGTGCTGATAAATTATTTATAAAAACTTAATGATTTTTTATTTATTTCGCTTGCATTTGGTGGTTAATTAGAGGACAGTTAAACTGACAGTTGGACTGACAGTTACACAAACATTGCATTTTATCAGAAAAAAACACTCATTTCTAGAATGAACTGCTCCATTGTGCTCAGGAATCTATCATATACTAGACAGTTCCCGTGGAAATTCCACGATTTAGATTCGACTAATTTGAAATTACTATAAAGATAAACGTAATAAAAATTTACGGCAAATTATTGTCTTTTGAATGAATATTTTTCTTGAATACATACAGAACTTTTATTTTGTATCTTCCTACCTATTACTGAAAAAAAATTATTGAACTGAAATCATAACGGGTATACATGTATTACAAGCATTGTATTGTGGTTACCAAAGGCACCTGATGACTATAAAATTCTCAAATTTTTCCGTCATTAACTTTCTTTTCTTACACGGCCATGTTATCGGTAGATAAGATACAGAATAGAAGTTCAGTATGTATTCATGAAAAATATTCATTCAAAGCATGATAATTCGGCGTTAATTTTTAATACATTAGTTTCCATAATAAATTAAAATCAGTAAAATCTAAACCGTGGAACTTCCACGGGAACTGTCCAGTACGTTAATAACGGACAACTTATCGCAAGATATGCAGAATTTTATTAATAATCAATGTACTCTGTTTCCTTTTCAGACCCTCATTTCTTATTAACCAAGCAGCTCTCTTGGTATTTTGTTCAAATTCTCGTTCTTTGAAATAAAATTAAACATTTAGAAGCAATGCAAAAATGAAGGAAGTTTCAACGCATCTTAAGTAGCAATCCTTTTTCTTCCTGCCCGGCTATTGGAGGTGAGGCATATTTTTCTATTGATCTGTTATACATTTTTAATATTTGATGTGGTGATGTAGTGCATGCATCTATTCTTAATGTCAAATGTGATCAAAAAAGAATTCGGATTCTATAATCAACGAGCAAAGAGAAAATTTGCCGAAATAATGGTAGAAAGATGAACTTTTCGTTCAAATGAACTGTTCTGTTGTTGATGAAAAGAGCAAGAACTTTACCATTGAAATATCAGTCACAGAAACTAAAATTAAATTCAAAGACAGTTCATACAGTTTGGTTTTTATGACCTGGAATATCGAATTAAGGAAGTCCAAGTGTCCATTTCTAAACACTGTAATTAACTGTGTACGCTGAATAAGATTGTGTATGAGAAATATCCATTTTAAAAAAAAATTCAAGTTGTGAACGAATAACCAACAATAATTCAGAATTATAACATCTGTTACTAATTGCTTTTATGCGAGAGCTTTCTGTGAAAGGCCTCGTAAGGGTCGTCAGCTCTGGACGAATACAAATAAAAAATCTACGGTAATCACTAACGGCATTTCAGTGCCTCAAGCACAATAAGTTGTGAATTTTGGCTATTAAGAATCAGTAACTCTGCTTGGCGAATTGATTATTTGAGTAGTAAATTAATTACTGTTAACACACTAGATAATTAAGTGTGAATTTGTCATCCTGAGTCCTACTATAAATTTAGCATTGATTACGATTAACTTGACTTCTTAATCAAGTTAATCGTAACCAAAATCCCTGTTTAAAGATTACTCGTAACCTATTTTCCCAATTAAAGATTAATATGAATATATTGGATATTAGCAACGTCATCGCTGCACTTCTATTCCATGTATAATCTACCTATATAATCGTCTACGTATCTCCATGTTGCTGTATCTGTGTGTGTCTGTCCCATTACTTCCTATCTATTACTGAAGAAAAATTATTGAACTGAAATCAGAACGGGTATGCATGTATTACAAGCATTGTATTGTGGATACCAAAGGCGCCGGATCACTATAAAATACTCTATTTTCTCCGTTATTAACTTTCTTTTCTTACACGGCCATGTTATCGGTAGAAAAGATACAGAATAGAACATAGAAGTGCTGTATATATTTGTGAAAAATATTCAGATTCTGATAGTATCACGAGTAAAACTGAAAAATGTATTTATTTGATAGATCTTCAATTTTGTTACTTTTAAATCAAGGAATTTCAACGGGTACTATCTGGGCCATATTATCGGTAGATAAGATAGAGAATGAAAATTCTGAATGTATTATTGAAAAGTTTTCATTTTAAACCCAATAGTGCACCCTAAATCTGGAATACATGTATCATTATATTAAATTCAAATTAATCATATATAAATCGTGAAATTTCCACGGGAACTGTTTAGTAACCATATAACGTATAAAGTATAGTCGTATAGCATCTCCATATACAGGGTGGCCCATAAGTAAGGCACCTTTTTAAAACTATTATAGCTATAAATCTACAAATGATAAAGAGATTTGGTTAATTCAGAATGAATGAGGAGATTTCAAAGTTTTCTACCAGCGTATCAAGTTTACCGACAATCACAACATATTGCCCAAAAAATTCATAAAATCCACCCCTAAAATGAATCGCTACGCAATGGACCAACGACCAAAAATAGTGGAACTTTACTTCCGATGTAACTGTGTGGTTACTGCAGTTCAGAGGAATTACAGAAATATTGATGGTATTGAAAGAAGTCCTTCGAAGAAGTGCCTCTTTCCAACAAGATGGAGCTGCAGCGCACACAGCGAAAGAAACAATGCAAATGTTAAAAGCAATTTTTCCAAACATAATAATTTCTCGTTTTCGTGATATACCGTGGCCGCCTCGATCTCCAGACCTAAGTGCTCCTGATTTCTTTCTCTGGGGATATTCAAAGGAAAATGTTTACATTGAAATGCCTGATACTTTACAGCAATTGAAACTAAACTTCAAAAATATTCAGATTCTGATAATAGCACGGGTAAAACCGAAAAATGTATTTATTCCATAGATCCTTAATTTTGTCACTTTTAAATCAAGGAATTTCAACGGGTACTATCTGGGCTATGTTATCGGTAGATAAGATACAGAATGGAAGTTCTGTATATATTCATGAAAAGTATTCATTTGAAACCCAATAATTCGTCCTAAACCTTTAGTGCATTCATATTTATAATAATTTCAAATCAGTAAAATCTAAACCGTGGAATTTCTACGGGAACTCTCTAGTGTAGCATAATCACACAACATTCAACACATACAACTGAGTTAACATACTCGAGTGTGCACCATGTCTACAAGACGTGAAGTATATACGAGTTTGCAGTATATTGTTTCTCATTATAGCAAGAATATCTCAAACTCTTTTAGTTGCTGACAACTTCTTGTGTTTCTCTGAACCATGAAAAAAAGTGCCATAGTTGAAATGAACTATGAAAGTTCTGAATACGTTGATAAAATATGTGACTGTTTGCAGTGTTCTAATTGTGCTCGGAAATATAAGAGCTTCATGGAATGAGATTATTAAAGCAATCAGCATCCATGCACCGATGATTGACTACAATTGATTGGAAATATATTGTTTAAAATAACGGATCACGTTATCGCAAACCAATATCCAATATCTGTTCATTTGAATTCCAAAAAAAAATAGAATATATATATATATATATATATATATATATATATACTGTCACTTTTAAATCAAGGAATTTCAACGGGTACTATCTGGGCTATATTATCTGTAGTTATATAAACAGTATTTATATAACTAAACTAGCATGGACAATTTAATTGCGAGCACTTTTTTCAACTTGTGTGCACAAAGTACAGAAATTAGTCGAAACCACGACTGCTGAGTACGAGCACGACTGCTGAGTACGAGCACGACTGTTGGACTCATGAGTATCACTCACATGATTCATAGTTGGCCGTGTCATGTACTCAGCATTGATTCTCAGGAAATGTGACGTGTTTAACGAGGCAGTACGTGTGGTGTACGCTTGAGATGAGCAATTGAGCTTTGTCCCGCATTGATCGTCCCAAGTTGTCATACACCTGGCAGCGTGCACGTGCAGCTAACGTACGATACGTAAATACACCATCGGGATGATTATGTAGGCTACACTAGTAAACTAGATTCTCTATGATTCTCTATGAATCCATGGTAAACTGGATTCTTCTTTTAATATTTTTCAAAATTTACGTTGCTGTTTACACATAATAGCGAAAATTTACTAGAGCTTAGTAAACTGGATTCTTCTTTTAATATTTTTCAAAATGTACAGTGCTGTTTATACTCAATAACTGTCGTATTCTACGTGTACTTTTATTCGTTAAAGTCAGAAAAAGTGGCATTGTATATAGTATAGTTTTTCCAACGAATTTCTGATGCGTTGTTTTGAAACGTTCATTGAAACCTTTGATATCGTGAATCTTATGCCAATAATTATTTTTTTAACGTTATTGCGGCTATAATTGTTTCTTATCTTACCCTTGTTTTTGTTCTAATTATTTACCGAGCTTTAACACTAATAACCTTTTCTTAATTCCTGAGGTGTTTGTTTAAAATTTCTAGAGGTCGTTTCCCAAAATTGATGTTAGCAGTTAAAAAAACACATTTTACAGGCATAAGAATCATATCTTAATAATACAGGTCGTAAAATGTCTTGTTTATATAAATTCCATATTTTCTTACGCAGTTTAATTTTTCAGTTATGGAATCGTCGGCTAGTGCAGCAAGCTCCACGCAAGCTTCCCCTGCCTGTCAACTTTCCGGCAGATTTTCTAGCGGGATTTCCAAAGGCCAAGCTTCTACTTCTACACCAGAAATTTTCTACGTCGACCAAGTTTCACCAGCCAAAGTTTCTGAAAAAAATCGTAGAAAAAGTTTCCTCTCCCCTTGTAAAGTATTAAACTTATCATGTCCGGTGTCCACACGTGATATTTCATCTAACTACGGCATATCTCACCGTAAAATTTGTGAAAATAAAAACATGTGCAGTGAAAGTATGCCTACATCGGGTTCAACAATTGATCAGTCTCCAGGATCTGAAAAAAAATTCCAATACCGAAGTGCCCAAAGTAACTCCCCTGTAGTTGTGTCTTCTATGGGCGGTGGTTGGCCGAATTTTAGTTCACTTTCTTCACAAAATTTAGTTGGTTCGAGTAGTACGAAGGCCTCCTTCGTTTCGCCAATTCATCAAGCCCAGAGTTCTTCTTATGACAGTTTGGTTAATATTGGCGTGCCTAATCATCGTGGTCAGAGTAGCCCTATAGATTTCAGCTCAAATTCCCCAAACAGAGCTCCAGAAAATCTAAATTTAGCCTCACAATTCGAATCAGAACCTTTGGATCTCAGAACAGTAAAAACTAAAGGTAGAAGCGCTTTTGAAAGATATCAAGACTCTCATTTAGACAAACCTGACCCAGCAGACGGCACATGGTGTGTAGATAACGGATCCTACAGTACTGGTCTGCCAAAACCATTCCTAGGGATCACTGATATTCTAAGACACGATAAACCTACAGACATGAGTAGTAGGAGGCTTTCAGTAAAACCCATTCGCAATTTTTCAAACGTCCCAAGAACACCTTCACTTTTATGTCCAAAGCCAGTGCGTCCTCAAGCTTTCTTGGAGATGTACAAAAATTTTGAGCATGATCCTCTGTGCTGTTCAAAACTCTACGTCAGGGAAATTCAAATGGTCCCACACTCGGATTTCAGACAACCTTCGTTCATGTACAGACCCTCTGCCTTGCCTGGCATCAGAGAGAAGTTAAGTCACGCCTTTAGTTCTGCACGATCCACCAAAGACCGCTACTGCTGCAAGTATTGTGGCAAAGTCTTTCCACGATCAGCAAACCTAACTCGACACTTGAGAACCCACACTGGAGAACAACCATACAAGTGTAAGTTTTGTGAGAGGTCTTTCAGCATATCAAGTAACCTACAAAGACACGTACGCAACATCCATAACAAAGAACGCCCGTTCAAATGCCCGCTCTGTGACAGATGCTTCGGACAACAGACCAATTTAGACAGGCATGTGCGCCATCACGAAGATGGTTTTCAAGATACTCCAGACTCCAGCTGCTCCATAGAGCTTCCAGAGACTGAGCTTCAGTCCGACGACTCATTCCAAGGCGAGATGACTGGAAAGTCAACTCCAAATGACTCCATTATTAGAGAGACACGCAGTCCCAATACCTCTGACTGCGATGTACCGGTTCAAACTAAAGAAAAACTACACTCAAGAGGCACAAGAAGGGCGCTTTCGGCGGACGATCATGATTCTAAACAAATTATGGACAGTTTAACACCAGTCAAACGCATGCGTTTGAGTTTATAGTTTTAAAAGCAGAGAAAAATTATGGTATTGGTGTGAGGGAAATGATACAATTTAGTCGCATGATAATTGTATTTTCCAGCTCTCCGCTCGTTGACTTTGACATAACAAAGCTCAAAACACAACAAAAGTTAAACCTATTTTTATAAAAAACATAAAACTCATTTCACCGTACTCTACTGGATGACATTTATGCAAACATTTGAAATTTTTATTTCCGTTTAAGATGAAGAGCAAAGAAGACGATGCTGTCTTGAGCTGCGAATGAATAAGGAAAAAAATTGACTGGTTAGTGAAGATCAGATTTTTTATGTCATTGTAGATTTCAAATTTTTTGTAAACAAGGACAAATTCTCAACTCTCAGGTCTCAGAAGTTCTCAATTCTCAGTTCTCACAAGTTCTCAACTGTCAGTTCTTAAAAGTCCTCAGAAGTTCTCAGTTTGAAAACTTCTGAGAACGCACACATGTTAAGGATGAATTTCTTACTATCGTTCCTCTGTAGAAATAATTGCTCAAGTTTATGATACTCTAATAATTGTCTAAAACACTTTATTAATCAAAAATTCCATGGAAACTGGCAAACAAATTGCAAAGAATGCAGGAAAATATCACTGCAGCAGTGTTGCCTGTGCGTGATGATTCAATGGCGCTAGTGTTTAACAAATGTGTTCACCGTACAAACATTTTAAGAGTACAAGCACCCTAGTCTTATGTACATACAACTTCGATTAATTTTTAACCACTTTTCAATGATAACTGTAGAATTAGGCCAGTTGATTTCTTCATAAATGTTAGTTTGAGTAAAATAATCAGGGTTAGAGAAAATCAGTCTGGCAGCTTAAATAACTCAATAATGTAGAAATTATATAAATCTGAGAAGTTATCTATAGCTATTATGACATGGAACTCGGGTATCACGGCATGGGACTTGGGTATCACGGCATGGGACTTGGGTATCACGGCATGGGACTTGGGTATCACGGCATGGGACTTGGGTATCACGGCATGGGACTTGGGTATCACGGCATGGGACTTGGGTATCACGGCATGGGACTTGGGTATCGACCCAAGAATGAGCCAAAAGGCTCGTTCCTATTACCTTATTCTATTCTATTCTATTATGAAATAGTCTAACTTCTAAGAGAAGTGGTCCATCCTTCAGAGAAGAAGTATGATCTATTGAATAAAAGTAAACGTATTTTTTAGTATCTAATTCAAGAATTTGTTCAGCTTTTGCTCTTTGATGTTTCACTTTCTTGAGTATGAGAAGCATACTCAAGGTAAGTAGCTCTTTTGGTTCGTATTCTGAAGCATTGACCACAAGTATACAGAACGCTTATATCTCTTGTATTAATAGAACACCTTCACCATGTAAGTAAATACAATAAAATAATTTCAAACCTCTTTATATTTTCTTTATTCGATGTAACCTAAATGGTATGGTGCTCCAACTGTGATGCATGGCCACATGATAACCAATAGAACACACAGCGATGCCTCTAGCTCCAATAGAACACACAGCGAAGCCTCTAACTCCAATAGAACACACAGCGAAGCCTCTGACTCCAATAGAACACACAGCGAAGCCTCTGACTCCAATAGAACACACAGCGAAGCCTCTAACTCCAACATAATACACAGCGAAGCCTTTAACTCCAACATAATACACAGCGAAGCCTCTAACTCCAATAGAACTCACAGCGAAGCCTCTAACTCCAATAGAACTCACAGCGAAGCCTCTAACTCCAATAGAACACACAGCGAAGCCTCTAACTCCAATATAACACACAGCGAAGCCTCTAACTCCAATATAACACACAGCGAAGCCTCTAACGCTGGACTTCTATAACAAAATTAACAATTACTGTTAAGTAACAATTAACAAAACTTGAACACTTTGTTATAACACGAAAAGACTCAAATTTAGCTTTGATCACAAGCTTTAGATTACACACTTATACTTGAGTACTACTCATACTAGACACTTATGAAGACTCGGGCTGCTTCAGACCTACACAAGTATTTCACTATAAACAATCAATCGAAAACTATAGAAGAGTTGGAACTGTTTTACATATTTTCCTGAATGAAACACATGTTTTCTAAACGTTATTTGTAATGTATTTAAACAAGCAGTTTATTTAAGATGCGATTTTTGTTATCCGGTGGTAACAATTCTAGAATTAAAATATTGGTGAATTAGAGGCATGTTTTAAAACAAAAAGCTTTAAGGTTACTAAGAATTGAAGTCCTAATATGAATACTTTGGAGAATTATTCGTAAGATGGTTAGTAAGATGGTTCGTAAGATGGTTTGTAAGATGGTTCGTAAGATGGTTCGTAAGATGGTTCGTAAGATGGTTAGTAAGATGGTTCGTAAGATGGTTCGTAAGATGGTTAGTAAGATGGTTCGTAAGATGGTTCGTAAGATGGTTTGTAAATGACTCGCGTCAAACAAATCGAGCTGTCAGCTGTTGGATTGTCAGCTGTCGTTACTATTGTGCCGAGAACTAATCGCTATTTTACACTCATCTAGAATGTTAAATAAAGAGAAAGAAGAATAGAACTATCCAGAACATCTGCCTGTTCATTATTTCGAACATCTGTGCACTAAAATTGAAGCGAGGGCAGTTTGATTTTATATTCAGGTATCTATCAACGTAATCTGATGAAAACAAGTGTTCTTGTCATATTTCAGTACATCCAGTATATCCAATATATACTGGAATTTCAGTGTATATAGTACATCCAGTCCTGGCAGTGACAAGGTCTGTATTTCAGCAGTACATTCAGTCCTGGCAGTGAGAAGGTTTTTATTTCAGCAGTACACCCAGTCCTGGTAGTGACAAGGTCTGCATTTCAGCAGTACATGCTGAAATACATGCTCCTGGTAGTGACAAGGTCTGCATTTCAGCAGTACATGCTGAAATACATGCTCCTGGTAGTGACAAGGTCTGCATTTCAGCAATGTGTCCAGTCCTTGTGTGCTGCAGGTCTACACTCTATGGGACACTCCTTTTTGATCGTTTCATTTCCGAGGTTCTTCCTGTACCTGGTGTCATGGAAGAGGAAAACAGTCATTAAGCATAAACACCATTGAATAAATATCGAAATTTCAATACTGATTTGTGCATCATCATTCTGCTGGCTGCAATACTCAAAAATACACAGCGAGGCTTATGGGAGTTTTGTTTCGTTAGAAATAATTTTGTGGTAATTCGTAAGAAATTCATGCATTGGTATGTAAGGCCATTTTTATGCTTGCATTTGTGTACCAGATAAGGATTGTAAAAACCCTTGTATATCAGTGCCGTCATTGAAGCATGACTTGAAAATTAGTTCATCAGAAGCAATTGAGATTTTAAATCAAATATAAAGGTCATGAAAATGAAAACCTCAATTGTGATGTTGGAAAAATTGACCAAATTCTATTTCTGAACTGCGTGTCGTGGTGCTGCAGTTTTAGACGCCGTCTAGAAGTGCGTTAATTAACTTTTATGTACCTAAATTCAAAAGATCGACTTATTCATAAAGAAAAAAGTCAATTATAATGGGATTATGGTTTCATAATACAGTGCAAAAACTGCCTTAAAATATGTACATTTATAAGGGTTATGACCATAGGTGTTGTTAAATCGTTTCATCTAATAATATTTCTGTTATTACCCTTCTGTTATAAACAAGGCAAGAATTAAATTACATGGGTCTTCTTTTTCTCAGCCCTTGCCTTACTTCTTAGTTCTGATATCAGTTCGAGGTGCACGG
>VCRD01005107.1:18944-35412 GCA_006783055.1 Trinorchestia longiramus
TTCCCGTGGAAATTCCACGCTTTAGATTTGAGTAATTTGAAATCATTATATAAGTAAATGCATCGAAGATTTAAGACAAATTATTGTGTTTTAAATGAATACTTCTCATTAATATATACAGAACTTCATTCTATATCTTATCTACCGATAACATGGCCGTGTGGAAGAAGAAAACTAATGACGGAAAAATTAGTATTTTATAGTGATCGGGAGCCTTTGGTATCCACAATACAATGCTTATACCACAAGCATTGCATACGCTTTTGATTTCAGTTCAATGATTTTTCTTCAGTAATAGATAGGAAGTAATGGGACGGACATGCATAGATACAGAGAGAGAGAGAGAAAGATGGAGATACATTGTCTATTATGTATATACATGACTGCATGTTTCAATAATACTTCAAACTATGCTATTGGACCAGCACCTTTACATCGAGTGCCTCATCCAACGGACACACCGTAAGTCTCTAAAAAACCGCTTCGCTTTAAAAAGTAGCTCGGCACTATTTGATTTGATAATATCCCTCTTTTTAGCGTGGTACATGAATTACAGTATTTTTGATTGAGTTTTCGATCCTGTCGTGCATAAGCTATTTCGGATATATTTTGCCAGGAAGTGCCAGGAGCTCCGCTTGCCCTTCTGCCTAAGCAATTTGCTAGAAGAAGGCTTTCCTGATGAAGAAGTCATCAACTAGCAGCGGAAGTTCAAAATAACAAACAGAATATAACTTTTCTCAACGGCAAGATGCTTCTGAATGGCCTTAGTAGCGTAGAACAGGGATATGCCGTATCATCTATAAGTACATATATTTTTAGATATAAATTGAATCTGAAAAATTCATTAGAACAATGGAAGAAACATCGGAAGAAAGGAAACGCAGACTAGCACGCGAGAAGAAAAGAAGACAAAGACCTCAGCAAAGTATCAGTGATACGGCCAATGTTCGAACCATGGATGCTAAGCTCAAGAGGAGAGCTATCTCTCAAAAACATACCAAGAACGCGAAGCAAGGATGGACCGTGATCGTGGAAAAAAGCGTCTAAAAAGGCAAACTTCGTCGAAACAAAGAAGTAAGTAGAGAAGAAAGATGAATAGGGCAAAAGAAGCTGAAGTGTGCGCTGCGATGTCACAGGAAAAAATAGAAGAGAGAAGAAGATTAGAATAGGAAAGATTTGCGAAAAGAACAGCCACAATGTCGCAAGAAGACTTGAATGGAAGAAGAAGAATTGAAAGAAAAAGGTTTGTGCAAAGGACAGCTAACATGTCGCAAGAAGACTTGCACGAAACAAGAAGAATTGAAATTGTTCGAATTGTTGTTCATTGGCGAGCACCACTGAAGTATTATCACGGAATCCCTGCCGTCACTGTTGACGGCTGGGTACACTAGTATGTATATGTAGAACTGTCATTCTGTATCTTGTATACCGATAAACATAGCCCAGATAGTACCCGTTGAAATTTCTTGGTTTAAAAGTGATATTATTAAGGATATGTGAAATGAAATACATTTTTACACTTTACCCATAATACTATCAAAATGTTAATATTATTCATGAACATATACAAAACTTCCATTCTGTACCGTATTTACCGATAACATGGCCGTGTAAGAGAAGACAGATAATGACGAAAAAAATGGAGTATTTAATAGTGATCCGGCACCTTTGGTATCCACAATGCAATGCTTGTAATACATGCATACCCGTTCTGATTTCAGTTCAATAATTTTTCTTCAATAATAGATAGGAAGTAATGAGACGGACACACACAGTTAGAGAGAGAAAGTGAGATGGAGATACATTGTCGATTACATATGTAGATTAGTAGACCCACACGTGAAAATTCAAGTGTTTCTTACTGAATTTTTTGGTTTGATTTGCCAGTGGACGCAGGCTTTCCGAAAGAGTATATTGGTTTCTCTCTTATCACTCTTCAGTCCCAACCCTCAGACATCTCGTATCTCCGAGCAGACATTGAATATCTTTATCTTACTCGGAGTGAGCGCCTGAGGAAGTAAGGGACCGTCGAGGAACCCAATAAGAGAAAAGGCAATTAAAGACAGGATGAGTTTAGTACTTTGTACTTAGGCATTTGATTATTCTGCTAATTATTATTTCTTCTTTCTCTTCGCTGCACACGTCTTGACGTCGCGTACTGGCGTACTGACATCCTGCCGGGACGTGTATAGTTGGAGCGCGTAGTTCTTGTTAATGCGTAGGTCGTTTGAGCCCATCCTGTCCGCAGACAGGATACCTGGTTTCTGCTTCCTTTGCTCTGCTGTCGGCTGAAAGTTGATTTCTTCAAGTGATGAAAGTTCTTGGTGTAGATGTTGACTTTGGAAGCGGTTGGTAGAGAGTGTATGACGCAGAGCGTTGCAGCCTTGTTATATAGGGCGGTTGGCTGGGCTCTGCTGCCTGAGCGTGACCGCTCATTGGTTAATGTCGTGCTTCTGGTCGTAACGGGGCCTAGCCTAGTTGCTGGTTCACTTCTTCAGTCATGTTTGCTCATTGGTCGATGAAAGCTAGCCTCGTCGCGGTACTCGTATGTAGTGGAGCTATGTGAGTCACTACAGACGTTTCCATATTGAAGAATTTGCCATTGGTATCCAAAATACAATACACGTATACCCTACCGAATTTTCTCTTATTTAAATCCTTAAGAGCGTGACAGAGAGACGGACCAAGCAAACAAGCAAGCAACAAACTGTGTATTATTATGTAGTGGAATTATACATGTAGATAATGTTATTTAGGTTTAAGTGAAAGTTTACTTGTGTTCTGTTCTTCTTTCAGCTTTTTGAAAATGACCTAGAAGATCAAAACGTCGATATATATAGTATTTAATTATTAATCAAGAAAAATTATAAAGTTAAAAGCAATTGTCCTTTATTCTTCGCTTTTTAGTTAAACTTTACAAAAAGCAGAACATTAATATTACTCAAAATCTATAAAGTTGGGTACATTTTTTTGAGGGGGGAGAGGGAAGAGCATAACTCCAAAAATAAATAATAAATTGTGAATCATGAATATTTTTTATTCTTGCATGAATATATTTTCCAGGATTTGCCATCAATTTTCAATGTGGGTTTAAGTCTAGCGATTGGCTGGATCATTTCAACACATCAACACCACAAACCGTCGTGAGTTGCTTTGCTTTTGATGTGTGTTTCGGATCATTGTCCTGTTTGGAACCCACGTTCTTTAACGAATCCCATTTTCACTCCTTACTTTTGCAGATTCTCTTTCAAAATTTTTCCATATTCGACTCTATTCATCCTTTCATCAATAATTTTTAGTGTTTTTACACCATTAAAAGCAAATCAACCCTAGACCATAATGTTTCCTCCGACGTATTTTACTGTAGAAATGATACAGGGTGTCCATTAAGTCTCCTGTAAAAGTCTCTCATAAAGTCTGAACAGCACCTCTTTCACAAACATAATCCCTGAAACACACAAATGTAAAAAATAATTAAAAACTTTAATAAACACTAATTACAATAGAACAAATCTGAAAATCATATCTTATTAATTGCATTTGTAATGAATTTTTACAATGGTAAAGAGACTTTATGGATACCCTTTACATCCGTAGGTATAACATACGACTCACATTTAGCAAGACTTGGTCTTGAATTTTCCTCTTTCGTTTCATGAAAAGCTGCTCTCTTATGGAGTTAAGAAGCGAAAAGTTCGAGGCTGTCTGGTTAACTCCAAACATCCCCGCTAGAATAGGCACATAATGGTATGGGTGATCTCTCATGATATGCAGCGCTTTCCCTGACCGCAAAAATTCTTCCGTTGCTGCCACTTCACGTTCAATAATCTGCAAACAAGGGAGTTACGAAATTATTTTGTGCAAGCAAATTTTGAAACCTTATTAAGGTTGAAGATAGAGTGCAGGCTGATACTCGTATGGTAGCACATGTTGGGTCTCATGTGGTACATCGTAAACATTCAACTTTTTTAGAAAAATGTTTCACACAACCCTCGCTTTTCAGCATGTTGCCAGAGCCCGGAGTTTCAGCATCAGCATGGCGTAGTTGCTAAAGAAAAACTGAAGCTACTGGACATAGTAATAAGTTAAACACCATTAAACAATTTAAAGAAACTTCAATATGGTTGTTCTTAGCAATTCTTTCCAAAACAAACTCGGGATGAACTCCAAATTAACTTTTGTGGACAAATAATCATTTATTGTGAAAAAAACTGTCTAATTGCTATCAACAAGCATTGTTCGTGTTAACATTGCGGTGGTGTCCAGCTCACCTCAACATCCACCTCACCTCAGCATCCACCTCACCTCAACATCCACCTCACCTCAGCATCCACCTCACCTCAGCATCCAGATCTCTGGACAAGAAGACATCCACCAGCTCATCCCCCAACACAGCCACCCTCCACAACCTCGCATCCACCCCTCTGAGGTCGTGGATGCTACCAGGGAGGTTAGTGACGTCACAGATGTAGAAGTTAGAATGCTGCAGCAACAGCGGCTGCAGTTCCTGGGAGTAATTCTGCGGCTCAGTATAGAGTCGAACCACCCAGCCAGGATAATATATCTTGATTTTTTGTAGGATCTCTGGGAGGCCCAATGCGTAGGATTGGAAGTCTCCAAAGAAACAGTAAGTGACTACTTTTTGACCCTTACCAAGAACATCAGCTCTTTTGCCGCAGTAACTGCGAGTTTTGTTTTCTTGGATCATGAATTGTCGAGTGACTTTCTTACAATCCTCGTTGCCTCCATCCCACCATGGCAACTCACACTCGAATGTTTCCTTTTTCTGAAAGTTTGATTTTTCCAACAGTGGCTCATTTACAATCATCTCTTCATTAAACCATATGGAAAAATAGTTTTGCTTCATTTTTATAATCATCATGAAACAGAAAATCAACACGAGAGAGAATAACATATTTAGTTTTTGCATTTTGATAAAAAGTTCTTGTTCTTATTGGTTAACTCAGTGGATTTAAAGTACACACTGGAAATTGAAAGTATCAGTAACAAAATTCCGTATGCTTTTGCCACTTGGAGAATAACGTTTTCGGTATTATTGATATTGTAGAAATCTGAAAAAATAGCACACCAGTAAAAAATTTACAACTTGTGCTGGAGAAGCACAGAAAAGAAAATTAATTAAGTAATGGAAAACTGAAGTAATATCTATTCTGTCTTACAGATGTAGGATAAATTTTCAGCATAAAGTATGGAGAAATTTTAAGTGTGCGCTGCTACCGTATTTCTCTCTTCTCATAGCAGCTTGCATCCCATAATTAACACTAGAGTGAAACGCCAGGTGTTTCCTTAAATAAATGAATTTATACATTTTTTATCTGTAATTTTTCCAATGTTATCACAATGAGAATCTCTATTAAATACTTCTAGTTAAATCCGTAGACTTTCATGTATATAGAATCTTAACCGCTGGAGTTAAATCAGTAGACTTTCTGATTAGGTCTGAGAATCTGTTGCTTTAGGTTCTTCCTTCAAATGCATGATATTAAAACCAGTTATTCTTAACGGGCATGCACACTAGTTGTGTCATAATGCATGATATTAAAACCCGTTATTTTAACGGGTATACACACTAGTTGTGTCATAATGCATGATATTAAAACCAGTTATTCTTAACGGGTATACACACTAGTGATTAATGATACTGGATACCGGAGCGATCTTTAACCTGCAATAAGCCAGGGCTGCTCGTAAGAATAATGTGCGATGCATGCTGGGCAGAGTGATGAACACCCAGGAAATATTAGAATGTTTGTAATCACTGGAAGTTTACGTGTGTGAAAATAATTTTAGCGTAGAATTAAATCGAATTGGTTTACATACTTTCACTGTACGTCGAGCTTCGCTTCTTACTGCAAGAAGTGCGTGGTTGTAGATTGCATAATATAATATCTACATATAAAATCGACTATGTATCTCCATCTCTCCCCCCCTCTCTCTCTCTCTCTCTCTCTCTTCGTATCTGTGTGTGTCCGTCCCATTACTTCCTATCTATTACTGAAGAAAAATTATTGAACTGAAATCAGAACGGATATGCATGTATTACAAGCATTGTATTGTGGATACTAAAGGCGCTGAATCACTATAAAACACGCCATTTGTTCTGTTATTAGCTTTCTTCTCTTACACGGCCATGTTATCGGTAGATAAAATAGAAAATGGAAATTATGTATAAATTCATGAAAAAAATATTCAGGTTCTGATAATACCACGGGTATAACTGTGAAATGTATTTTATTTTATAGACCTAAAATTATATCACTTTTAAATCAAGGAATTTCAACGGGTACTACCTGGGCCATGTTATCGGTAAATAAGATACACAATGGAAGTTCTGTATATATTAGTGAAAAATATTCATTTGAAGCACAATAATTCGTCGCAAATCTTTAATGCATTTATCTTTATAATAATTTCAAATCAGTTAAATCTAAACTGTGGAACTTCCACGGGAACTGTCTAGTATGGATTATATATAACTAGACAATTCCCGTGGAAATTCCACTATTTAGATTCGACTGATATGAATTATTATAAAGATGAACGTATTAGAAATTTACGACGAACTATTGGGTTTTAAATAAATATTTTTCATTAATATATATCAAACTTTCATTCTGTGTCTTATCTAATGATTACATAGCCCAGATAGTACCTGTTGAATTTTTTGGTTTAAGAGTGATAAAATTGATGATCTATGAAATAAAATGCATTTTTTACTTTTATCTGTAGTAATATCAGAATCTGAATATTTTTTTCCAATATATATAGAAGTTCCATTTTGTATCTTACCTAAAGATAACATAGAGAATATATAGAGTGTAAGATAAAAAAATCAATAACAGAAAAAATGGAGTATTTTATAGTGATCCGGTGCCTTTGGTATCCACAATACAATGCTTGTAATACATGCATACCCGTTCTGATTTCAGTTCAATAATTTTTCTTCAGTAATAGATAGGAAGTAATGGGACGGACACACACAGATACAGAGAGAGAGAGACAAAGAGAGAGATGGAGATACATAGTCGATTACATATGTAGATACTCGCCAGTTCTCATGGAAATTATTCGTTTCCATTCATTTTTGATAGTATATCTACAAAGTGAAGAGATTTCTAATATATGTTTCTTTCGACTTATGGGAAACACAAAAGTGAACAAAATGAAATAAGAACGACTGAAAATTTTATTCTTTCGTGAATTTTCTATGAAAATGTGCTTACACAATGCACAATATGGTGTTTTTTTCATCTTAACATTTGGGTGATGGCTGGAATTTTCCACCTTTTAAATTATATGTTTCATACTCTTATAACTGATCATTTCCTGCTTATATAATTGATTTTTTCCATCTCATATAATTGATCATTTACAGCTCATATAATTGATCATTTCCTGCTTATATAATTGATTTTTTATATCTCATATAATTGATCATTTCCATCTCATATAATTGATCATTTCCAGTTCATATAATTGATCATTTTCAGCTCATATAATTGATCATTTTCAGCTCATATAATTGATCATTTTCAGCTCGTATAATTGATCATTTTCAGCTCATATAATTGATCATTTTTAGCTCATGCAATTGATCATTTTTAGGTCGTATAGTTGAAATATATATATACATCAGCGAATGTGTTAAATAAGTATTGATTTAAAATTATTTTGCTGTTTTTCTTAAGTTTACTTACTAAAATCAATATCAATTGTTTAACAGTTTCGTAATTATCTAAATTGATTTTCTCTAAACATTGTTTAACTTATAACTTGCAGACTATTCAAAAGCAACATGCATTTTGTTATATGTATGTTAAAATAAAATGCAGTTAATTACTTACCTATGAATGACTAGCTGAATGAAGGTCACGTTAATTCATTTTAGAATTATGGAGAAATGTTTTTCACTACAACAACTCGCAAAACAAACTACTTGTCTACGTTTTATTAAGAAACTTTGAAGTTAACACAACGAGCAATTGCATTGCTGTTGTTTTAAATTACGGCCTGGGACTTGGGCTCGTTCCTATTTTCTCATTATATTCTATTCTTTTCTATCCTATTCTAATTCCCTCCTAGACATCATAACGAACACAACTGCTGCAACTAGACACCATAACGAACACAACTGCTGCAGCTAGACACCATAACGAACACAACTGCTGCAGCTAGACACCATAACGAACACAACTGCTCTAGCAACACACCATAACGAACACAACTGCTGCAGCTAGACACCACAACGAACACGACTGCTCTAGCAAGACACCTGAACGAATACAACTGCCACAGAACGTTTCCTGCTGGATCTAAATCTATTTATTTAGACAAGTGTTCTTGATTTGTCCGTTGCCCAGGATGATGTATAGAATATAGCAGCTGGCACCTGTCATCGATGCTGCGTAAATTAAAAAATAAATGTTTTCAATAGTTCAAGATTCCATTTGCAGCCACCGTAGTCGAGTGGTCTGCGGCCCGTGTTCTGTATCGGGTCTCTGCTTGTGCAGAAAGACTGCGTGCGGGTTCGAAACCCGGCAATGAATACGAGCTGTTTCTCGTTTCACGCCGTGAGCTCGCACTTATCGGTAAGACCTCAGCAATTAAGACCTCGCCCATGGATCGTCGCACACATCCCAGGATCGTCGCATGGAGCTCACCATCATCCTTACTCTAAGAATGTTAACCTTAAGAATTTAAAAACCAATGTACTAAAATGTCTATGTACTGTGTACTTGATTGGAAATAAAGATTGTTTGTTTGTTTGTTTGTGAGAAATGTTTCTGTACTCCACCTACAGTAGGGGGATACAAATATTCGTACTCGTGTTAGGATCTTTCTATATTAAATATTTGATGAATAAGAATGAGATGCACTTATACTATCTATGCACACACATACACATGCATAAACTAAGAATATGCAAAAGAAAGGAATAGATTATAATAATAATGAATAAATTATGAATATGTATGTAAATAATGAATTTATACATAATCATAAATGTTTATGGGTAAAAAATATCCGTAAAAATATTCTGATTTTAGATGACACTAAATACTGTTTGGATAAGGTTTTTTCTACTAGAACTTTCTCATTTGTTTCAGTAATTGTTATCAGTAGTCACCTTGAGATGTCAAAATACTAGCGGGTTCATTCAACACTAAGCAATCATACAGCAGTGTCGTAATAATGGTGTAAGAGGAAAACTCACAAATTTTGTGAAAACCTTCATTATTGAACGGTGGAAAACTGGTAACAGTTACAGAAAAATGTCAGAGAACCTTTGAATTTCATTTTGTACTATAGCTCTATTTATTCAAAAGCACAAAATATCAAAAACAGTTGAAAACAAAATAAGATCTGGATCGCCACGCAAGATTTGCCGTAGATCCTTAACAAAAATCAAACGAAGAATTGAAAATACCGCAATGATCACCAAAAAGGAATTACAAGAAGATTTATTAGCTTCAGGGACTAGTGTTACACTACGAACTATCAGCTATGAACTTTATAGAAATCAACTGAAGTCACACTCTCCTAAATACTCCACTGTCGACTAAAAGGCATAGAGACGCCCGTTTAAAATTTGTTTCAGAACATAAAATGAACCAGACACATTTTAGAAAAGAGTTCTATGGATTGACGAGTCAAAAATTGAATTGTAAGGACGAAATTCACGTAGCCATGTTTGGAGAAGAGATGGTACAGCCTATGCTCTGAAGAACACAGTTCCTACTGTAAAGTTTAGCGGTGAAAACATCACAATGAGGGGGTGTTTTTCTGCAAATGGCATTGGCAATTTATATGTGATAGATGGTCAAATGAATGCAGAGATGTACCAAAATATTTTGAATTTTAATATACGTGATTCCGCCGAAATGCTTCAACTCCATGAAGAGTGGGTTGTACTACAGGATAACGATCTTAACCTCACGGTGAAGTCTACCGAAAAGTGGTTGTCGATCATTTTTTAAAAGTACTAGAATGGCCAAGCCAGTCTCCAGACTTGAACCCCATCAAAAATTTGTGGCATCGTTTGAAAATTAGAATCCACTTGAGAGTTCCGACGTGTATTACAGATTTGAAGAAAATTTGTAAAGAAGAATGGGATAAGACTTTTAAAGAAACATGAAAATCATTGATTTAGAAATACAGAAAAAGATTGATCGAATTCGAATTGAATAATGGTCATGCTACAAAATATAAAATCAGAATTGTCTGTTGTTTATGTGCTGTACGAATAATTTTGTCAGCCCTAAATATTTATAATTGTACATAAATTCAGCGATTCTTCAGTATTTGTTTGGGTTTTCAAGATATTCGTGCTCCATGCATGCTTAAACAACCAAGGATTAGGAAAAGTATTGATTTGAAATTTGTTCGAGTTTTTTAAAATATCCAATGGGTATCCCCTAACAAAATTTTTCGAGTTTTTCAGCCAATGTCTGAAAATATCTTGAAACACGGTACACAGTTCAGGCAACGAATATAAGCAGCAAAAAACTCAGTTTCTGGAAATTGTTCCGTTGTTCTATCTAAAAATCATCATTTCCATGTTAAGAGTGGAATTATAATCCATTCTCCAGGAGTTTCTAGTTCTTTTCCTCCAAAATATCAATTGAATGATTTAGATGGTACCAGCAAATGATACACCATTTTATCACATGCTTGATCATCATCAGTAATTTTTTCGAGTAACAAAAAATTTGAAAGCTTCCCTCTTCTAACTTATCGACCCCAAGCATGTAAATTTTCATTTAAATCATTTAACTTTCCGCGGCATTACAATATTTTTATTCTCTTCCAGGGAATAGAAACACTCATCGAAATGAATGTAAATTTTATACAAATGAGCCATCATTTTGGTTGAATTTTCGTGATTTCACACCTGAATATCATAGATAAGTCGCATCAGACCTATAATCGAAATCATTGTCTTCACAAAACAGGCAATGAATTTTTCCACCTTGTTCTGATGTTGCAGGAAGTTTCTGAACAAAACAATGAGTATCATGAAAGCGCGGAACCTGTTGTCAAGTCATTGCAAAATAATATGATTTTTTGTTGGGCAAAGTAAGGAATCGTCGGCAAACACAGGACCAATAATTTAGATATTTAACATATAATTTATAAATAAGGCCTTCACATTCTGCTGATGAATTTTTTTCATGTTTTCTTCTGATCTTCACACGTTTATTATCAAAACATCATCATTTCCATCAAAACATCATACACATTAAAACATTATCATCCCCATTAAAATATCATTTCCATTAAAACACTTTCATTAGAACATTATGATTTCAATCAAAACATCATTTCCATTACAACATTATCAATCCCATTAAAACATCATTTTCAGTATGACATTATCATTTCCATCAAAACATTATCATTTCTATTAAAACACCATTTTCGGTATGATATTATCATTTAAATTAAAACATCATTTCCATTACAACATTATAATTCCCATTAAAACAATATTTTCAGTGTGACATTGTCATTTCAATCAAAACATTATCATTTACATTAAAACATCATTTCTATTGAAATATTATTATTTCGATTGAAGCATTATAAATTCCATTAAAGCATTATCACCACACCAATCAATGAGTTGACATCAATGCGCAACATCAGTTGTTTCGTCTGCATGGAAAAAGATTTTTAATAATTTCGCTCCAATATTTGCACAATCAATTGTGACTTTATTTGAATACATTTCCTGCGGCTTAAAACCGTTGTTAAATACTTCATTTCACCTGAGGTCATACTGCTAACCAAATGCTTTAACCCTAATTTGTGTCATTGCAAGCCATTTTAAATGAAAACAATTCAATTTAGTATTTAAAAACGTTTTCTTAGGATACGTGTGTCCGATTAGAATTGATAGAACCAAAGGAGAAGCCCTACTAATGTTTGTGAAAACCTTGTAGAAAATCTTCAAACTCAAATCACGAATTTTGCTCAGAATGACATTATTTGATGATGATCCTAGCTGAAATTTCTTTGAGGCTTCTTTTACACTAACAATTTTTGTTCTATCTAATTTACAGAGTCCTATAACCTTTTTTCATGGTATTTGGCTTCTTGGATTGACTATTTACCTGACCGCTGACAAGAAGCCACCAGAATAGGTTTGTAAGGAGATGTAACACAAAATTTTGAAAGGTTTTCTCAGGAATGAAAGAGAACTTTTAGTTTTCGATGGTTTAACATAGTATGCAGTGCATATACTTTGGGTTTCAAATTCTTAATGTTAACATCTAAAGAGTAGTAGTATTGCTTCAAGACAGACACTATCGTAGGAAGCATGATCACTAATTTTGAAGTCTTAGCATTAAGAATTGAAAACTTATTGCACATTTATGCAAACCTGAATGGAATAACTTTTTTATTTATTCCGTTTTTAAGTACACCTGGTTGAATTACGGAAGTGTACAGTACATATGTATCAGTTTCTCAATTGTTAATGATAAAGTTTCAAAACCAGTGATGATACTCAGGGAATGTATCATTTTTTTGTGCAGTGACTTGAAATGAAGGGTCGTAAAGGCAGTTAGACCAGTTTACCTGGCTGCATGAGAAATTTTCGTAATTCACTTAATTTTAAGGAGGCTGCTCTAGGTCTGCGCTGTTAATTTGTCTTGAAGGTTCAAGTGAGAAGCAGGAAGTACTCATCTTTTAGTTTATTCATTTTATCTCGGTGAACAACGTTGATGAAATTCCCCACTCTCTAAATTTTACACATTGGGGATGATGCCCGAAAGAGCCAGACAGATTTTGAGGAGTCAAACAAGGCACCAGGCCCAAAGCAGGCAAAGTAGCCACCAAGAAAAAACTGCAGCACCAATCAGCAAAATACAACCCAAGAGAGAGAAGAGCGAAGTCGAAGTAACTTACTATCCTCACTTTACACATGCACATGTTCTCCCCAACTGCGAGGAGATGGAAAGCAAAAACACTACCTAGCCACTCACAGACAAATAAGTGGAATGCAGAATGCAGTACGCTGGTGCAAAAACAAAAGCGAAGAATTATAATGCTACACTCATGTAATATATGCAAAAGAAATGTAAGTGGATCTTGGAAACTCAAACCAGGGACCTGTGCAGCACAAGCATAGACTGTTAATCACTCGAAAACAGGAGTAGCACACATATGTAGAACTAATATACTTACACTACGTATATATACTGATATATATGTAATAACTGTAAGAAGAGATCCATTCAATAATTGTCTTCACTATGGTTCTATTACTACCCAATGCACTAGATATAGTACTATGACGTGATGCTTAGAGTGTAGCTGATACGTTTTTGGTATCATTCGTAAAATATTTCGGAAAACGACCGACGAACGCACTCGACAAAATTCCGGTCACTTCGTTTTACCGGAACGGCACTGAGCGTGGACATTTCCCGAATTTTGTGATTAATGCCGGTGTGACTTACAAAGGCCGCAGAGGAATTACTTCCGGTGGCCGCAGAGGAATTACTTTAGACAACCCTGGCTCACAGGAGAAAAACTCTGGGATGCCGTCTTGTTGTATGTGTGTGTATTAGAGAGAATTAAAGGCCGTTACAAAGGCTCAGCCAAACGTTCGCCCTCAAATCTAAGTCTAAGACTGAGGTGTATGCTCTCGTCTTTAGGCGGTATACCTGAGAAAGTGGTAAAAGCTATGCAGTGGTGGGAAAGGCTAAGCAGTGTGGCCAAAAAAAGAGCACCTTGAAAAGTTGGAGGTGCTGCAGAATAGGGTAAGGCGTTTGACATTAGGCGCTCCGAAATGGACGGCTGTAGAAGCTCTTGGAGGGGATCTAGGGTGGAATCTGTTTTCTGAAAGAATGGTAAAGGCTGTGTTGAATTATAAGGTGAGAATTGAGCAACCGGAGAATAAAAGGTGGTTTAAATAAATCTTTGAATGGAATCTGAGTGAAAGTCTTTGGGAGAAAATTTGCTGGGGGCATGCAGAAAACTGAAAATTCAGAAAACTGTGTTAGAAGTGGAAGAACTATGGACGATTGGTTATCGAGAGGTTGTGGAGGTAAAGGAATGGAGTGGGATTCCAATAAGTTGAAAAAAGAAATTAAAAAACTAACAAAAGAGTATTGCCTGAACAAATGGAAACATAGTATGAATGGGAAAACTACTTTAATTTGGTATACCAATAAGAATGTATCAAGGTTTGAAATATTTTATGATGGAAGTTTTGGCAGCCAACTCTTATTTGCCATCAGATGCAAGGCATTAAATGTGAATAGGCATACATGGAGGTGGAATGAGGGGAATACAAGGTTATGTCTGCAGTGTAACAGAGGAGTAGAGGAAACAGTTGAACATCTAGTCTTAGAATGTAGTAAATGTGAACTTGAGTGAGACTGCTTCATGGATGTGGTCCATGAGCTGTATGGAGAGAACCAGTGGAATGTAGGGTGTGTTGAAGAGGAGAAATGTAACATGACTGTTGTGGATGCAATGAAGGATTTCTTAGTGCATGCATGAAATAAGCAACAGTGATGTTGAATAGTCATTGTTTTTAATGTGACTACCTGCTAAGCATATGGAGCTGTTTATGACAAGCTGGATTTTCCAGTGATGTCCTCACTTGTCTGGTTTATTTACATTGAATGACTCAGGGTGGTCCTAGAAGAATTACTTTAGATGACCCTAGCTCATAGGAGAAAAACTCTGGGATGCCACCCTGTTATAGTGTATGTATTAGAGGGAATTAAAAGCCATAACAAAGGCTCCGGCCAATGCTGGCTTATGAATCTAAGTCTAAGGGTGTTGCCTCTCTGCCGGTGTTAACAAATGGAACATTTATTTCTAAGCTGTGACTATCTAGCAGAGCATTGCATACCAAAAATTGCTTCAATGCCTGGGCCTGCAGTTCAACTTGAAGAATACGCTAAGTGGTGCCCATCTACAGTTCAGCTTCACAACATAAGTCCTGACTTAGACTTGAAGGCCAGCTTTGGCTGGGACCTATTTTATGGCCTTAGCCTGGTCCAGTTCCTGTCTACTGTGAGAAGGTTGGAAGGTCTCTGAAGGAAGAGATTCAAACAAAAATCTGCACTCTTCTGAACAAATGCTGATGCAAGTTTTGTGAATCTTTCCAGAGAAACCTAAACTTTGACAAGAATTTGAGATGCAGTGCAGATACTGGAGTCCAGGCTGGTAGGCTGAGTGTCACTATACTTGCCTGAAGCCTTTTTGGAAGACTCCAGTTCTACCAACCAACCATTGCACAAGCAGCATTCTCTGAAAAATGTGTTGCTTTTTTTGCAGGTGTATCAAGCATTTTGTACAAATTTTCTTTGGCATCTTTATTTCTTTTCAGACTCAAGTACAGCATTTATTTTATGAAAGTTTTAATACTAATTACATTTTTTTATATTCCTCATTCCTGGTGTGCCAATCTGCTACACTTTTTGATTCCCTGTGAAAATATTAAATCTTGCTTATGTTCTATTTAAGTTAAGGTCGTGGTGTTTTGCAAGTGAATTTTTCCGGGCATCATGACACTACAGGGACGCTTGGCCTTACGCCTTGCCTCCATTCCTCGTCCTTCGTTCCCGGAGCGCCTCAAGGGTGGTCGTCTTGAGAGATGGGGTATGTAACCTACAAACCCCATGGACAAACCCCCACCACTCAACTCATGTGTGCAGAGTGCTCTTTTCTATTCCCCTCCTGGTATCCCTTTCTGTTTCACTCCTATATTTGGGCACACCCTGTGCCAAACTCTCCCTCAAATATTTCCTACTGGTACCGACCTTACTACCTATGTAACCTACAGAATCTTGTTGTGTGTCTTACATTAACTCAAGGGGGGCACACTTTTACAAGGCAAGGGCCATATCAATGGGTTATGAAGAGGAAAAGGTCTTAACATTTTTGTTTGGGTACTGCTATTTAAGATAAACAACATTGGTATGTGAGCTTCATGATCACACTATAATTAAAAAAAACATAAATGGAACAAGCAATATATGTGTGTATGACAAGTATAGCATACAAAAAATGCAGAAATGAAATATTGGGATGCCCAGAAAGTTTGTGCCGATATTTAATTGTTCATCTTTCGACTTATTAAGAACATGATTGAGTTTGGAAAGTAAAATTTGACTACACCTCCATATAGAGCACACCTGATGCTTTTCTATTTCCATAGAGGAAAAATCCATCACAAGCAACCAAAGAAATATATGAGTTTACAGTGATCCATCAGGCTAATGCCAGACCACACGTTTCTTTTGAAACCTGTCAAAAATTGCTGCAGCTTGGCTGGGATGTGTAATCTCACCTTCCATATTCACCAGATATTGCTCCTTCGGATGATCATTTATTTTGGTCTTAGCAGAATAGTCTTAATGGTAAAAGTTTCAATTTCTTGGATGACCTAAAAAGATACCCTGATGAATTCTTTGGCATGAAACCA
>VCRD01005108.1:5888-37875 GCA_006783055.1 Trinorchestia longiramus
CCATCCATCCATTTTCTTCCATCCATCCATCCATTTTCTTCCATCCATCCATCCATCCATTTTCTTCCATCCATCCATCCATCCATCCATTTTCCTCTCTATCTATCTATTTCTCTCTCTATCTATTTCTCTCTCTATCTATCTATTTCTCTCTCTCTATCTATATCTATCTTTCTATTTCTCTCTCTCTATCTATATCTATCTTTCTATTTCTCTCTCTCTATCTATATCTATCTATATCTCTATTTCTCTCTATCTATCTATATGTCTATTTCTCTATCTATAGTAGAAGTATTTTTAACCGGCACCATGGGACTTTGCATTTGCTGGTTGATATCACCCAAGTAACCAGAAACAATTCTCAGACACGCTAGACATAGAAGAAAAACATCAATTGCTTAAAGCAGTTAAAGAAGGAAAACATAATGAATAAATATAAAGTTTGACCAGCGAGTGCCGGTTTAAAGGAAATCTACTGTATCTCTATCTACCTTTACTTCTATCTAAATTTATCTCTATTTATCTATCCATCTCTGTTTATCTACCTACATATCTATCCATCTCTGTTTATCTACCTACATATCTATCCATCTCTGTTTATCTATTTATCTCCTCTCCATGTATCTATCTCTATCTTTATCTGTTTATATCTCTAATATAAGTAGTCCAGATAGTTCCTGTGGAAATTCTATGGTTTACATTTGACCAATTTGAAATTATTATAAAGACAAATGTGTTAAAAATTTACGACGAAATATTGTTCTAAATGAATCTCTAGAGAACTTCCATTTTGTATTTTATCTACCCATAACATGGCCTAGATAGTACCAGTGGAAATTCCGCGGTTTAAAAGTAGTTAAATTAAAGATCTCATCAAATGAAATCCATTTTCCACTGTTACCTGTGGTACTATCAGAACCTGAATATTTTTTATGAATACATACAAAACATTCTGTATCTTATCTACCGATAACATGGGCGTGTAGAAGAAGAAGGCTAATAACGGAAAAAATTGCGTATTTCAGAGTAATTCGACGCCTTTAGTATCCACAATAGAACGCCTACAATACATTCATATCAGTTTTGATTTTAGATTATAATTTTTTCTTTAGTAATAAATACGGAGTAATGGACGGCCACACGTAGATAGAAGAAGAGAGATGGAGATACACTGTCTATTATATAAATAGATGAAATTGCCATCAAGTTCTGTCGGTTCCGTCGACAGAAAAATACAGAACAATTCCTCAGTAATAAAAATTAAGTACTTATGTTTATATCACATTCTCTATTTCAGAAATATTCTCTAGAAATATAGGAACATAGGAACACCTCTTATTACAATGAAAAACTTACGTTTCGTAAAGCAACTTGATTGGTACATAGTTCATTCGTAATCGTTTTTTTGTGCAGGAGTGTTAAGGAGCTGGATGAATTGGAGCAGCAGACTGTCGAGTGAGGAATGGGTGCCCTGACTCGTCTCCTGTCAACTCCATTGTACATAGTGAACAGTTGATTCTATAGTGCAAGTGAACATAAAAGCCGATCTTTTCGTGGGAACTTTTATAGGGTAGATCCAGAAACTAAGTGCATTGAAATGTGCATCTCCTGGCTGGGGCTGGGTGAAGACGCCTCTTGCAATCAGTGACCCACAAAAGATGAAGATAGATCTTAGAAACCTCTGTACATATGGAAAACTGGAACCTCGTGTTCATCATCCTGCATTTCTATTGCATATTAATACTCATTTCTCATCTTAATAAGGACTGGAAATGATCGAATATTAATCATGGTATTTAATACGCAGCGAATGAAGCTTTCGTGATTTTAGTTACCCAGTCAGGATGAATAAATAAATATATTCGTTTCGTAAAGGTGCTTGACGGTCAGTTTTATTTGTATGAAATCCTGTCAGAACTTCAAATTGAATTGTGTTAAACCATTTTGCTCCCGTGATCTATTTTGTACTTTTTACCGAATGCTATTTAATGATACTTGGAGCCCGGCTGAAGTTCAGTAGAGACCGTTATTGTCTTGTTAACTTATTTTTAGGACTAAAGCACTGTGATTGTTACCTATGTTTCATGCTTTTTTTGTAAATGCCTGTATGTTTATCATATATGGTTTGTTAAAATAACATCTCGTTTACCCTTGCCTAAATTAACGAGACTGAGAGGGTGACGTAATGTTTTGATATTTCACGTACGGGTTTTTATCGATAATATTACATTGTTGTATAACTTCTCATACAATCCCCTATCATTTCAGTTGTATGAGCAACGTGTGAATTGATTCACCAGATATTATGGTCCATGTGACGATTTACAGATCTCTGGATTATTTCTTCAACTAGTTTCTGTGATAACATTCTCTTCATTCTAAATCAGCGTTCAAGTATTCAAGTTAGGGCGACTTAATTTGATTTACTGGCGTTACACACATGCGATTTAGCACAGAAAAGATGGAATTTAGCTGAGCAAATTCACGTAGCGACGATTCAATTAACATATGAACACGTACGAAGGTTTAATTTTCAGAGAATGATACAGTTCAGTAAAAATGTTTACAGGAATTTGCTTAAAATAGTATTTCTTTTTAAGGTCTGTTGGAAAATCTGATAAAGGGTGTTTTAAACTTTTACGCTAATTGTTTATATTCATGAAAAGTATCTCATTCATGTCAGTGACACTATCGTTTCATTCCCATTTCTTTCATAAAGAATCATGAATGTGAGTCACTATACATCGGTTGAAAGCTATCATACGAGACAATTCGAATTGTCTTCACATGTCATCTCCTTAGCATTTAGAAAAGTTAAACAAAATTTTCCTTCTCAAAGCCATGAGTGAACTCGTAAATAATATAAGAGTTTCTTGTGAGCGCGGATCAGGAAGGAAAGTATCATAATGCTACCTTGAGAACAAGCTTCTCCCACCAGCCCTTGTAAATAGGTCACCCACTCTTCCCTGCCCTACAAGGCAACTAGCGAGCCCGGCGGTGGCACTTTGATTCACTTTTTTTGTTGAGGTATTTTACCGCCATTGTACATTTGTAACCTAAAGTAAAATCCTGAAACATAATATTACTGAGTAATGCTGCTAATGATAATGTTAAATACGAGATAACGATAAACTTACCATCTCACCAAAGTAGAATCTGGAATGTATATCAACTTTCATCTCTACAAGCGGGATAATGGGTTACGAGCTTTCCTGAGAAAGCTTTCAATACAGACGAGTTTTCTCTTTTCTGATGGGAAAATTTATTTGAAATTATTGTGGCGACTTCTCAATTTTTTGACAAAAAATTACAGTTCGCATCACTGTCCTGAGTTGACAAATTTTATTTTCGAACGTACCTTTTCTGCCGAATGAATATCCGATGGAGTATACGATTCCCAAGGTGATTGTTCGGAACTACAAAGGTCCGCCCGCGCGGCTGCCTGCGGCCCGTTACCTGAAAGAGATCCGTCAAAATGTATACGAAATCATGGATGAAAATATGAGAGCAATAAAACTGTATACTGATGTGTTTGTACCCTGCTGTTGTTGTGCTGTTCTTGTTAATGATGATGAATAAGCTTCGCTGACGCCCATCGTGTGGGTGTGCTCATTTGAACAACTAGGAACCAGAGGAATTCATCTAACATGTGTCATCATGAAATGAAACCGTTGAATATCGTAAGTCACTGAAATTACAATATGAGAAAATTGTTGAACCTTTTTTTAAAATTTAGCAGATCATTTTCATAAAACTATTAGCGTCCGCCCTCACGATATGTTGAATTGTGCTATTACTATGTGAACACTATAGAACAAATAATGCGTAAGAAATGAACCTCTTTGTAGATGATTTGTTGGACACGAAAAGATGGTGCAGGGGAAAAACTTATTGTGTATATTAGATTTTTTCAGAATAAACGTGTTCAAACTATTTTTGTTTTGATGATCCTTTCCAGTATTTTATACTTTAGGTTTCATGTACGTTTTACATAAATTGGACAAATAGAGAGCTCTACACATACATATAAAGGAAGGCTAATAACGGAAAAAATTACGTATTTCAGAGTAATACGGCGCCTTTAGTATCCACACTAGGACGCCTATAATACATGCCTATCAGTTCTGATTTTAGATCATAAGTTTTTGTATTTTGTCTATCTGTTTTGTTGTTGTTGTATATATATATACATTAAACTAAAGAGAATAAACTTAAATTCCATATAAGTCCAAAATTATTTCGAATGGCATGTACAGTTTCAACTAAGTCAAGCTCAATTTAAATAGCATAACTTCAGTTTTCAAACAAATTTGAATTGAGTTCAATTTGCAATTTTACATCATTATGTACGCACACCCTTGAAAAAAATAAATAAATAACAGTAGGTGGCGATTACCTGTGTTCCCGTATAAAAATGGAACAGAACAATTATAAACTTTAGTTAATTCATATTTCGTTTTATAATACCCAAGTATTACGGCACCATAACACGCGTTCATTCTAACAAGCAAAATTTTACACCCATAAGTAATTTTACAATGCATCCATCGTCAGCCATCAATCAAAGAACCATTGATTTTTTATGCAACATCATGAAATTAAAAATCTATTATAAACTAACCAAATGAATAAAGAAATATCGTCAATATTGTGAGTCACCCATGCTCAAATTTACTGTCTATGATAGTCCAGAACGTTTTGTTCTTAAAAATTAGGCTCAGGCAAAGGGAAAAAATGTTGCATTTTAAATTGTTTTTCAAAAGAAATCTCTGATCTAACCTAGTTCCTGATACACTTGCATTTCATTGGAAAAACAACATACAACTGTTCATGATATTTTCGAAAAACAAATCGGTTTTTAAACAACTGTCTTTGATAGTTCAAAAATTTTTGTTGGGAAAAACTAGGCGCACATAAAGTGAAAATTGTTGCATTTCAAATTGTTTTTCAACGCAAATTCCTGATTTAACGTTTTCTGATGCGTTTGCAATCATTTTTATCAAAAAAAAGTGGAAAAAATTTCATGAAAATCTTAAATAAATGTAAGGGGTTAACCTTAGTGTTATTTCCGAAAAAAAATTAAAATGCCCTAAGCTAAGTCCATAGGCCAATATTGGTCTTAAATTGATGAAAAACGCATCAGTTTTCGCACAGCTGTCTTTGATCGTCCAGAATTTTGTTTTGGTAAAAAGTACGCTACGAAAAAGTTAAAAAAAATGCGTTTCAAATTGTTTTTCAACGCAAATTCCTGATTTAACGTGTTTCCCAATGCGTTTGCAATCATTTCTATTAGAAAAAGGAAAATAAGTTTTTAATGAAAATCCTGCAAAAAGTGTAAGGACCAAAAATGCAAAATGCAATGTAAAAATTAAAAATGCCCGAAACTCCGTCTATAAGCTATTATTGGTCTGTAAAACAAGGAAACATCAGTTTTTGTACAGCTGTCTTTGATCGTCCAGAATTTTGTTTTGGTAAAAAGTACGCTCTGAAAAAGTTAAAAATTTTGCGTGCTGATCTAACGGGTTTCCTATACACTTGCAATCATTTTCAATGAAAAAAAATGACTATTTTCATGAAATTTGGACTATCCCACATGGTATTTTTTCGAAAAAAATAAAATACCCAAAATTCTGTTTATAGACTTTTATTGGTCTGTAAATCACGAAAAACACATCAGTTTATGCACGATTGTCTTTTGTGGTCCAGAACTTTTTGTTGGACAAAATTAGGCTTGATACACTTGCAATCATTTTCATTGCAAAAAAAATCCAAAGAATTTTCATGAAATTTTCGAAAAAAACAAGGATATAAGCCTTATAGTATTTTTTTCGTTTATAGTTTTTCGTTGTTCGTGATCGTTTTCTGAAAATAATACAAAGTTACCTGGGATTCTGAGACATTGACCAAAAATCGAGAAAAATATCGTATGAGGATACCCTTCGTGTTTTTACGAAAATATCACAAATTTGAAATGAACGATATTCACCATCAATGGGACTCACACTATATATTTTTGATGAATGGAAAGAAAATACCAGCAAATGGGGTATAATTTGTCAGAAAATCTAATGTATTACCTTAAAGCCACGAAAAACCGATGCAAGTTTTAACTTACACCATTAATGTATTTTTTCGTTGTTTGTGATTATTTTCTGAAAATAATAATAATAACAAAGTTGATCGGGCTTCTGAGACATTGACCAAAACTTCAGAAAAAGATTGTAAATGATACCCTTTGCTTTTTCTATAAAAACATCGCAAATTTTGAATGAACAATATCCACCATGAATGGGAACCACACTATCTTTGATGAATAAAGTGAAAACAATACGGTCTTCTAAGATCGTTGCTTAAGTTAAAAATCATTTTTTCTAAGATTTTCAGACATTGACCAATAAACCTTGAAATTTTTGTACGAGCATACCTTGTGCCTTTTTTTCAAAAACCTTTAAAATTTCTTAACAATTTTCATGAACGTTCGCAACTTTAGCATATATAAAGTTTGCGTATGATGGCAGAGCGACGAAATATTGTATAACATCCAAATAATCTGGAAATATCAAATGCAGCGTAGGAGATAACATGCTAATGCAAATCTTAACGTATGGATATAATACCAGACGATATTTACACCAGTTAATCGCCATCTAAAGTCATTCTTAGAATTAGATATCTATTCTCAGAAGACTCTAAGACGTTGACCAATAAAGCTTAAAAATTTTGTAAGGATATGTATGCCCTTTGCATTTTTATCATAAACCGTAAAAATTTCAAATCAACAATTTGTATCGCCGTTTGCAAGCTCAGCATGGATTGAGCACGAATACGATAAACGAGCGATGAAATAGTGTATAACATGTGAATAATAAGAATGAATCGAATTGAATACATCATACATGTATCTCTGGTGCAAATCCCAAGGTATGAACACCAACCCAGACCAAATATACAACAGTAAATTTCTTTATTGTTGCCCTTAATTGTTTCTTGTGATAAATACAAATTCCCATGAGATTCTGATACAGTAACTAATAAACCCTGAAAATAGAGTAAAAATAAAGCCCATAGCATTTTATTCAGAAAGCAGACATTTTAAACCAACAATTTTCATCAACGTTTGCAAGCTCGGTAAGCTTTGAGTTTCAATATGATATAAGAGCGACGAAATAGTGTATAACTTGCAAATAATATGCAAATATCGAATGTAACACACCTATTAACCCCTCGTAACTTGAGTTAGTGATGTACTAATATCTCGTTTTGGTATTCTTTCCAGTAATAAAGACTGTGTTTTGGCTGCCGCCTTGCATCATCAGCCTGTACTGTCATGGCTAGGACACAAGGTGAAACAATTCACTGACAAGATAATAAGGGTCTTAGATTCTAATAATGAAAACAGGTTTGTGAGTTAAAAATGGCACAGCGGCACGAGCAACAATTCCTATGACGAGGAAAACTCCTTCAAGTCACTTTCTTCTGAAACTGCCAAGAGACGTGGATATTGGTAGCTGTAGTGCTAGTTTTATGAATAGCAGTGTCCATCACTGTAGATGTCACTGCATGCATAACTAATCAATGCTTTAGATAACCTATTCAAATAACCTACTCATCCTTGGCCTAAGTTTGAAAAACAAATCCGATGCGTTTTTCATCAAACAACTTATTTAATGGAGAAATTAAGCCACGTTTGATTTCAGTAAACCATTTTTATCCTGTTATTATCCGTGGAGTCGTCTCTTACTTCATCAGTACTCTCGCTCTGCTGCTTTCTATATCCCATCTATGTAAGTCGAGCTTTGCCGTGCTGCGTTCCCTCTCAGTGCCAAATTCTCATTCTGCTCTCAGTATTAAAGTGCATAAGAGCTCACCTCCACTGTTCCAGTCTTTCTTTGCTCTCGAAACAACAATGATTATGCCTCAATTACCATGTATAATATACGAAAACCTACTGAACTTGCCGTTTAACCGGCGATAAAGCTAAAACAAATAACACCAACACAATCACTCCTACGCTCACATAAGCATCTTCTTCACTCTCTCAAATCTACCGAGTTCTCACTATAACCGTACGTTTCAGGTCCTTATCGTATCTCTGTTTTCATTTCCAGAGAGACTTGATCACTACCCTCCAATTTAGGTCCTATTTTCCGCTGCTATTGCCCTCAGTTGCACAGTATCTTTCTCTGTCGCCTTATTCTCTGGAATTGTATTTTTACCTTCTATTTTGCGTACCTCATCATGGTACCCTCACTTTGAGACGCGTCTCTCAACTAAAATTCAGTTTGAGGCACTTATCTCTGTACCGTCAATTTCCCGTACTCTTTTCATGGTACCCTCACCTTGAGACGCGTCTCTCAACCGCAGTTCAGTTTGAGACACCTCCTTTCTCTGTACCCTCAATTTAAGACACCTCCCTCTACTCCCTCATCCTCCGTCCTCTCCCTCATCATTAATCAAAGGCTTTGTTCTCACTGTAATGGCTGCCAATCGATCGCGCCGCTATCGGATTACATTATTGTTTTGTTCCGAAATTGGACCGATACATTATTTATTGCCACCAGGTATACGAGTAACCTGCTTTCCAGTTTGCACGGAACAACAAGTCTCTTAGTCTGAAAATATTTTGATTTGTGCTTCTAGTGGGATGTATAACCTATCTTTGAGCAATCACCGTTATCAATATTAATATTATCTATAAAGCTAATGCACTTACTCGCATTTCCAGCCATTTGGTTAGACCTAGTGTCCATAACATGAACACGGTTGTACGTTCAATCATTTGTTCGCATGCTATGTTGTCAGCAGTGCCTCATTCGTTCTTTTGCTGTCATTTTTCATATGTAGTATACAAACAAGTTCAAATTTAAATCACCGATTTTGTCGTAATTATAACAAAATCTTGAGCTATGAAATTAAGCAACAACGAAAGTGTACGTATCAACAATAGAACCTCGATGTAAATATTCATGGGTATCCCGTTACCTAACATTCAACGCATAGCAAACGCAGGAAGCAACGCACACGTGTTAAATCTATAGATTGTTGGCGTACAACGTTTAGTCATGGATAGCTAATGAGTCGATACTTTAATTCCCATCTACACTTATACTTGTATGTCCATCTACACATATGCTGTTACCCATTAACACCTATACTTCATTTTCAATCAATTTTAATCATCATTTTTTGGAGAACTGCTTTTTATTCATGCACTGAGATTTTTCCTCAAAAGCATTGCTAATAAAATAAGATCTCATCTCAAGAACGTGTTAGTAATAAATATACGATATTATGGGCGTACGATAATATACTGATATATTATTACGAATATTTTAAGGTTGATGAAACCATATACCGTAGAGACTCCACGGGTTCTGCAAGTGAGTAATAATTTACGTGCGCTAAACTGGGAATTAGCGTAAAGCTTCAAAACTGTTACTACGTTCTTTAAATTCAACGGAATTTGGAAACCAATGTCAGTAGTTCCTTAACAAATCGTTTCGATGTTCATCCTAAGACCGGACCAGAAAAGTATCTTCGATCATTCGTGAAAATTTTGAAGCATTAGATATAACTACCTAGTTCTGACGAAGTTTATGTGTTAGTTCACAATAAATATTTTCTGCATAGCTTTAAAGCCTGATTTAAGTTTTCAGTTACTTCAAGAAAAGAAATACATACACTTGTTTCAGTCTCGAAAGCAGCATAAATAACACGCAGTACAAGTGCTCCAATAGAACAAGAGAAATTTAGTCACGGATTTAAGTATTGGACTTGCAATTAAAGGAATATCCAAGGACATATGAGAGCTGCCCATAGTTTACAGTACTAAAGCGAGCATGCAATGTTGATTGTAAACTATTCAATTCTAAAATTCTACTTACAACTTAGTAAATTCAATCGATGGAAAGGTACTGCATACGTAATGAAATTCATATAAAAGCTACTAACTTCTGATAAAGTTATGCTTTCTATAGAAAAAGAGCCTTAAAATCTGCGAGAAATAGCAGAACAGCTCTCATACTGTAAATTGCAACCGTAAGGAATAATATTAAACAAATGAGGCATATTGCAGGCATGATTGAAATATATATAAGGCGTTCTACTTTTTGCAATTACTTCCAAAGTATTTTCCTAACAACCCACGAGCACTTACACGAGATTAAAAATGTATGTCTACACACAAAGAAATATAAATGAGCGTTTAGTGGGAATATGCGGAATGTTTCGACTCCACGGTTTGTAAGTAATACATATTTCACGTGAACATAAACATTAAAGTGAAGCTTGACTTAGTTATTGGGAAGAAACTGGACAAATTTCAAACTCCAGTACCGTGTTGAAATAGAAAATTGAATGCGTTGCGAAAATGGACAAACACTACGCAAGTGAGCAAATGAATAATTTGTTACGCTGAGGATAAAAAAAGCAAGGAAACAGATCGTTCACATCGGTGCCTTGGAATGAAAGGCGCTAAATTTCAACTATTTTACATGAGAAGAGTAGAAATTGAGCAGAAGAATAAGTGGGCATTGAGAGGACAGAAACTAGTGAGTGATTTACTGAGTAGGAGGCCGAGCATGAGCCGCTGTGGCAGGCCCAGAAGCAAGCAGAAGTGAGGAAGCGATGGAGCGGAAGACCGTCCAAGTGACACTCGCGGAATGGGGACGCGAACACCCGCGTCTCTCACACTCGCACAGAGGGTCCCTCACAATATACAGAGGGGAACAAATCCCACTCCGGCAACAAGATTGGAAACAAAGACAAGATCTCCAGGATAACGTATTGCGCGCAGGCTTATGCGCTCACAGGAGAAGAAAGACCACAACATCTACAGGTTGTCAGAGGATACTGAACGACAAGGAACAGCGATCGTCAATTTAGTGGGGAGATAAAACAAGAGAATGATGGGCGAATAGTTCTGCTGAACTATATCATTTATCGATCAAAAGGAGGAATCAGTCAAAGTAAGGAAAGTCGTTTCTCTTTCTTCCTGTTGAAGAAGATGAAGGAACAGAAACGTGTAGCCGTTTCCGTTTGACAATTTTAGAAACTCGGAGAAAAAGAGAAATGGAGAACACTAATTTAAAATTACGCGGGTAAAAATAGAAAAATGGTCTCATGAAGCTAGAAAAATAACGTGGAAGTTGGAGGTATTTTGCGGACGGGACGCACTACTGCAACGAAGGTATCATTCTCAGCCTTTTTTGTGGTCACCTTTAATTTAGAACCAGATTTGTTGCAGACATTTCGATGATAGTCTATCAAAAGTACAGTTTTCTGTTGTAAAATGATGTACAGGGTATCAATCGAGGCTTTAAGAAACAATAAGATATGAAACGTGACGAGGCAGAGCATCAGTTAGAGTAAGCTTAGTTTACATGGATTCATGATACAAATGTAGATTCATGTACGAAAGTACAGCGTTGCCAAGAGTAATTATGCGGGTCTTTTTGAACATATCTTTCTGTTCCTTACCCTCAAAAATTTTCAATCGTTGAAAGCTCGATTGTAACTCGGAAGAAAATGAGTGTCGTGCAGAGTTTAATCTTCGAATATGAATGCCGTCACTGAGACTGCAGTCTACGACAAAAATTCAGACTTCGCAGCTGCTCGTTTCAAATCGATTTATGATTAGTAGTGTCGTGTCCGAGTTAAAATGATGGAAACACTATAGCTTAATTCAAAAATTTTAAAAATAAAATATCGCAAACATCCGCTGTGTTCACCTATCAACTACGCAACACCGGGTCACTCTGATCAAATTAGCTACGTGACAGGTTAGAGGCTGAAGAAGCAAGCTTCGCAAGCAAACGCAGAAATAGTTTTTCAACCTTGAAGTATAAACAATAGTAGTAGGATTTGAACATTAAGATTTTATATAATTTACCAATGAGAAAGCAGAAAATTTCATAATTGTAACCTAATGTGAAGAATCTGATTGAACATACTTTATAAAATACATGAGTGCATCCAGCTATTTTCCCGTGTCCTTAAAGTTCCGCAAACAAATGTTAATACCAATACTGACACTCATTCAGTAATATTTTGCCTCACTACCAAATCCTACTTGCAAGTTGTAGAAATCTCCAAAGGTAGCGAGTGAGAAAGCTTAACATGGTACACGACCTCAGCGTTCTCAAAACAATCTAGCACTGTTTTTAGATAGAATTAGAGTATCAAATGTTTCTTTCCATGACCAACTTTGAGAAACAATTTATTACTGAAATTTACTACCAGTAGCTCTTAAGATGATATATGTACAAATCTTCGAATGAGAAAATTTCAGATTTGGTATGTATAAATTTGAAATATCATTAAGTTTATATAAAGTGTGAAATATTTTATTTTCAGTAAGGTAGCATATAAACTGAGCGTATATATGTTACTTAATTTGAAACAAAATGTTCTCTCCCTTATTGCACTTTTTGAGCATTTTCTCAAATCATTTTCATTTACAGATATTTGGCATATTGCTAGCCAACACGTAGAGTGTTCTTGGTTATGTTATCCGACATTTCATATTGAAAAATGTTTTGGTGACAATTTACAGGCAATATATAACCCACTTTTCTTGGATAACACTTCACCATTTATCTACGCTTACGTTCACAGATATATTCTACCTACAGCAATGCAGAATCTTTGATACCAAAAAGAATTCAAATAAATACTTACAGCATGCAAGAAAAACGATTTATTTGCCGGCACCTAAGCAGTAATTTTGACTCAGCTCGATGAGGACTATCCCAATGACATTTATGCGAGCTCGTATAGCTCGGGTCGCATGGCACAGCCGTCCACACAAGAAAGACCTGCATGTCGTGAGCATGTACGTGCGAGGACGGTGAAGATCGGGGAACACAAGGCGATATGAGCAATAAAGATGCCGTCCGTCATGTGCCAGTTATTACAGTCTTATTACGACAGACTTGCTAGGATCTGCTCGTAGATCCACACAGCAGAGGGGACCCTAACTCCCGCGTAGCTCCGCTCAAAATCCCGAACATTGTTTTTTCTGAGAGTCTGAAGAAAAACAGCGCAGCACAAAAGTTTGAGTTACTTCGGATTTCAATCACGCTAAATTGAATGAGTTTGGAGAGCCAACAGCTAAATTACAAAAATATTTGTAGCTTGAGCTCAAAATTTCATGTTACATCAGAACTGGTCGTGTAACGTATTATATAGTCACATTCATGAGAAAAGTAACACATCGGAGTAAAAATACAATACCTATATTTCTAAAAACAAATTTTCGACTACAAAATGTTAAATCGGCTAAGTAAGTGTAGACATGTCAAAAGACCATGCTAATTAAGTTCTGGCATCGAATAAATGAAAATATTTGAGGGCTGGTAAAATTTGTCATTTGGTAACAAATTTATCATATTGTCTTCTACAAGTCCGTGCTGTGAAGTAAATCAATTACCCGACAGTTCTTTTATGTAGGTCTTAGCCGTACATACTTTATTATTGCTGCAATGGAATCTATTTACAAGAACGCTCTCCGTAATTGAATATGTACAAAAGCCATTGCCCGACAGAGAACACAAACCAGCGGCCAAGTCTTTTCCATGTAGGCTTGGTTAGGTCACACAGCTAGGCCTCTTGATGCAAATCTGCGTGAATGTGATGCAACAAGTTCAGTTCTTGTGCGTACAGAGCTCTCGCCAAAGAGCTGCTTAGCATTTAAACATTCGCCGAGACAGTAATTCTTGTAGCCATTGTGTGCGCTGTCAGGAACCACTCGCGAGACCCATTTTTCCGGCGTTCCTCGTGACATTGCAGCAGTTGACTACAATAGAAGGCTGGCCGAAGCATTCCGGCGCAGAGACACATCTACATTAATTTCGCGTTCGTTACTACGAGTTTGCATTGATAAAATATAAGCGTGCAGTGATACCCCACAATGCTAGGATTCACGCTGTAAGATAGATTATCTCCTTGTACAAATTAGAATAGACAGTGGCCCAAATACGAGCTTCGTAGACACCAATGCAAATTAATAGGTTTTTTGAGCATCTGATGACTCACTGAGAGAAAGGAGAGGTGCATTGCAAAGCGCTCTTCCCGTCTTTACGATTTGAACGAGAATTCTTATATTATGATAGTAAACAAACCTTATTAAGTCTGCTTGACATTCATCATTGAAAAATGGTCGTATTCTACAAGCTTTCCATACACATTCAAGAAAATTTAAATATTTTTGCGTTTTAATGACTCCAAATACCAACGTCGGAGGCCCAGTCGGAAAGCTTTAACGGATGACCTGTTCTGTCGCTGCGAGTTTCGCTGAGCTGTTAGTTTGCGAAAACATGAACTGTTTCACAGGAATTGTTAGAGTCCGACTCAGTTCATGCCATCACCATGAATAGGTCGAGATAAGTAGCGAGCAAAGTCTCCCGAAGAAGCAGCGCCCAAATGTGTTCTTACCACGCGTCTTGCCCGGTGAGGGTAGGGCTTCAGCCCCTAAGAGGGGGTGCAATCCTCCTCCAGCTCCCACCCGATCCACCCGGTCATCCATCGTCACATTTTATCGCCCCCGAAAGAGGCAGGCAAGGTGCGTCCTCGGCGGCAGAGCCGCGTTTGCAGCGCTCTCACTGTTGCCATCTTTTTCCCTCTGACGTTTCCCATTTCCCAAGAAGAGTGCCGCCGAGACTCGTAAAGTCTTGCCTGTAAACCCAGAGAATTTTAGGGGATGCACACGCTAGATTATCCCTCGGCAAACACTTCCACGGACATAAAATTATACTGGGATGTTGTACTCGCGTCTTCTGATGTTAGAGAGCCGCTGCGGTCGGTCGACTGAGCAAGTGATATGGAGGAAGGCTTTTCATGAGGTGTTAACTGAGTTCAGGCAAAGCCTCATCTTACGTCGGTCCCTGCGTCACTAACAGAATGCTTCATTCCGACTCCAGTATCACATTGAAAAGATATCAACCAAAATTTCAATTATTAATGAAATAATTCAGAATACTTGAGTACTTGATTTTATGCTATTCTTAGTTCAAGATTGTAATTTGCCTGATGTACAGATTCTGCACCAGCAGCTTCAGAGATCAGGTTCAGCAAAGCTTGAGTAGAGTCTTCTACAGACGCAGAACAGACTAGTTTGTGCATTATGTGGCATGGAGATTTTCGAGTGCATTTAGAAACCCGAAAACTGGAAGCTTGCCGTTGAATGCACTTTTCCGTTACAGATCACCTCCTCAATTAAGGAGTGAAAGGCCAGCGTACACGTTAAAGTATGAAGATTTAAAAATTATCGTACATATCAAACAAACATAGGATAATATTGTTATGAAAATCAAACTATTCAATAATTTATGTTTGAGCGCAAAGATCTAACGTCGATACACAAAACGCAAAGACATTGAAGAAAGAGGCTTTTAAATCCAATGCTAAAAATTCAAAATTTAGCACAGGTTTCATTTGAGAAAACACAAGAAAATACATGGATTTCCGATTATATCTAACCATTAAAATCTAAATTTAAAAATATTGAATCGTGGTGAAAATACAACGCGCTTGGGGGCTTTATTTATGATTACAATGTCTAGAGAAAGCGACGCGATAGAACGTTGCTTCATTGCAGACCTTGAGAAAGAAAACTTCACATTCTCTCTACCTTGTATTCCCAGCTCCGGGACACCCTCCGTTGTTAATGTACATACGAGCACACAATATGAGCCCTCTGCGAGCATCGCTGTTTTGTTTGCTATTACGAGTAAAACAAATACGGCGAGCAGTGCATTAAACTTGCATCCCTGAGGAGGGGCCGTGCAGTGCTGTAGGTCCGGTCGTCTACCAGCATGTGCAGGACACACCGTGCTTTTTATAGCGAGCTTTATGACTGAGCAGTTACGGAATGTGACTTGCAAGGTATCGCAAACTTGCTATCAAGTTCGAGTTATTCGCTGGCAAAAGGTATACGACAACTATGCTGCGTCAAAAACTGACGCAATGTGTGATCACTTCGTTGAAATGGAGGAATCTATAAAACACACAATTCAGTCAGAGAAAACTAAGGTGTTATGCTAATTTCTTAATGAATTTCTTATTGAGAGTAATTGCATTTAAAATTCAACTACACTACTGCAAAGATTATCTTTAGTAGCTATGTCTTAGTAATTCTACAGCTCATGACAGCGCGTATGAAGATTAAGACTGAAAGAGTCAAAAACGAAACACTAAGTGAAACACAGTACGAATGTTCAATATAACTATTCTAACCGTGATGAGCATTAGACTGTCTTACCTGCAAAACTATTCCATCATTTTATGCAATTTTTATTCCCATATCAGAAAACTGTTGACGCCATAAAAATTTCTAGTTGAACTTTTCATCTCTAATGGGAATTAAGTGACAATTGACACGCCAATATTAACAAAGCATCTCTTATGTTCAAATACCTCATCACTTGCAACATAAGGATGGAAATAAGATAAAGTACTACTATTACGTAAAAAACAGGGTAAATTTCGATGACACGTTCAATTTGGCTTAAGGAAATATTTATATCGTCAAATAGCAGAACGTCTGACACCAAAACCCCATTGTGGACAACGAGTGCCGTGACTTTTCGAATTCGTCAAATAAATTTCCTCATCCACAGTCGTAAGCAATGAACCTCCAAAACATTTTTCGTTTCGAAAAGTAAATTTCCAGAAATGAAGTTTATCAGCATGTATACAAGACAAAATTTCTACCAATTATAACTGACAAGACACAAGCGCTTGAAATAAAGGGAGTGTATCACAGCACGCGGTCAGGTTTACTTGGGGTCCTGTTATGAGTACAGTGCATTACCACCGTGAGCCCAGAAACGCAGCATTGCACAGAAAAACACTGGAAATACCACTTAGTAACAATTAATACTGAAGGTACTCGGGCTCCAGAACATGCAGAAAATTATGTGAACAACAGGCAAATCAGTCAATCAAAGAACTGCCGAAGCAATATCTAACAACGATTTTACATTTTGAGGATGAGAAGAAAAGGATAACATATGCGCAGATTTTTAATAGATTTTACGTTCTGATGTAAGATATGCGGTACTACGTTGACGGCGAATGCATTCCGTCACTTACAGGGGGTGGAGCATCGTCACAGAACAGCGACATCGCAACCCGCAGCCACAAGAAGCTAAGAAGGGAGACTGCGCTTTACGACGGCCATAAAGTTTTAGGAGGTGCTGCTACAATTCATCAGTGGGCAACAAGAGCACTTTGATGGATCACCTGTTGAGCGAACACCAACTGACACTCTCGCGAGGCTCGTGGGAAAACTCGCGACTCTTTGAGGAGAGACGGGTAATAGAGACCTTAAGATTTTATGGAAACTCTCTTTACGGACGCGCGTCCCATGCGCACTCGGCATAGGGAGGTGTTGTGAGGGAAACAAAATGTTATGATGTGGGTCGTAAGAAAGTTTGGGAAGTTACAGGCAAGTGAAATAGCGCTTAAACATTGTAAATCGTTGTTCTCAAATGCTTCAAGTTCAGACATAAACCAGCCAAAAGTCACGTAGAATTGCAAGGTAGATTTTTACTTTTGTAGTAAAGTGAACGTATTCATGAAAAAATTATTCAATTGAATGAATTGTGTGGAAATAAAACCTCGCCATGCATCATACTCTTCGCCTACGAAATAACCTTGTATTATTGAAGAAATCAGTGAAAAAATTAAGTTCGAACACTTTATGTAATTCTGTACGGAAGATGGTTAGGGAGTTCATTGTTGATGTCTGTATGTGGCAGGAACATTAACAACCTGCAAAATAAGAGTCTTTCAAAAAGGGGGAATTAGCCAACAATGGTAAAAGATTTAAGAAAATAATAGAAGTTTTCCCTTTTATTCTATGCATATCTACATTATTATATCACTATATTATATTATCACCAGCTTGGTCGACCATCACCAGCTTGGTCGACTGGTGAGCGAATCTGCTTGCGAGCGGAAAGACCCGGGTTCGAATCCCGCTGCCGACATGGTTGACGCGGCTAGAAATACGGCATGGGACTTGGGTAAACAACCGAATAATTATCAAAGTAATTATCCGACCCATGAATGGGCCAGAAGGTTCGTTCCTATAGCCTCATTCTATTCTATTCTATTCTATTCTATTTTAAGAATTTTCTAAGGCAATTCCTAAATCGGCCATCTATCGGCTGAGCGATTCGAGAACTGATGATCTACGAGCGTTTGTTAACTGCCAAAACTTCAGTTTGTAATGAAAGTGTTGTATTTTCACAGCGTTACATCTTCAACAAAACGCGTTGCATTCGGTGCTTATACGGCACCCACTCGTGACGTATTGCTAACTGATTGTCATTTCCAGCAAGAAAATAGTCTTCGAAATAAAAACCTATAAGGTCAAATACGGGAAATTTTTCACTTCATTTTACTATCTTTTCATACATTACTATACAACTCGAAAGAAAGAAAACATTCAGTATGCTTGATTTAAAGGTTGGAGAAATGCAAGACTGACGGCAGGTAATATCATCCAACAGAAATATGACATTGTCTTAAGAACGAGAACGAGCCGAAATTCTGGAAGGTCTTTGTCTTCATATGGCGGTACTGGATGAAACAGACCTGACTCTCACAGATCATGGACAAATATGTGTTCAGCACTCATATGTTCTTTTTCTTGTGATCATTACACACCTCTTTGTGCATATTACTGATCAGCTCTTTTTAGATTTAAGTCAGTATCGCCATAGAAAGCCTCATAGTTGGATTAAAGGCAAAAAAATTTTTGCATAAAAATAAACTACGTGAATAACTATTCAGTATGAATTCTAAACCCCTATAAGAAATATTTTGTAAGTAACAATAGTAAAAGCCAACATTGCAGGATTTAAAACGCTATGCACTAAATATATCCTCCATAAGTCAATCGATGTGCAGCCACATGCTCATTTTTGTCTAGGTGGCTCAGCATTTATTCAACGCAAGTCAATCAGGACAAAGGGAAGATGAGAGAAAGGAGCTTCATAATAGCTTGTATCGTCAAAAACAACTGAACAAAGGACTATTAATGAGTGCTATTCGAGCGGCGAGGTAGACGTTCAGAGGGAGTTCATAATAGACGAACGAGCAACCAGCAATTAAGGCTTACAACTGCAACCATGATCGATGCTTTCAGAAAATAAGAGCATGTGCGCTGGTTTGTATGGAGGGTGGAAGATTGGGTGACATTCTACGTCTTCTGTATTGGTCGACTGTACTACGCAGGTTTGGCCGTGGTTTTACTAAGCTCTGTGACACGCAATGGCTCAAGATTAGAAGCATATAGCGGAAGAGTATTTGTTACACCTATTTTTACACAGAAGCAATATAATTTCAGTAACGTTCATTGACGAATTGAACAGCTATGATTTGCAACACACTGTGTACCAGCATATGTTGAAAATGCAATGAAACAATTGAATTTGAAAAGAGAGTAATGAATCGTGGGAATGAATATATTATAATTAATTAAAAAAACCAACAGTAAGTTCTTAAATAGGATTTATGAAAAGAAATGTTTCTTATACGATGCGTGAAGATCTTGCGCAACCACTAGGAATGATGCACAGAATAATGAAAGGCATCATGCGATCGGGGAAGTCTTTTCTCAATATTGATGAAATCCATAGGTATAAGAAATTACTAGAAAATCGTACTGAATGATTTATATTGTCAAAAGTAGAAAATAATTTTTTTAATAACAATGTGCTGAAAATAAGAATAAGGCGGCTTCTGTTCATCCATGTACAATAACTGCGACGCTTTTTCTGTTTATTTGGCAATGCTAGCTATGAATCTATCCAAACAAAATTGAGAGATGAATAAACGACAGAAGAAAAAACTCCCTTTAAATTCAAACTACAGCAAATTATAGTTGATAGTCAAAATATTGGCATAAACTTTTTTATCATATCTAAATGATGCAAAGGTTTACATAAACAGATCTGAAGCTGAAGGCGTTGCTTTGTTTCTATGAGGAAGTGGTTTCAACTGATAGAATAATGATGACATGGGTTGGATGCAGCCATCCCTTATTGAAAATAACAGTAAAAAGTGTCAAGAAACTAAGAAATTATTTTTTTAAATTCCTTCTTGGGATTTTCATCTATAAAATGAAAAACTGTACATCTAAATGGACACGTGTTATCTAACTATAAATATTTACCAGTTTAGCGACATTCAAACAAGTAATATTACGTAAAGATCCTAAATGAATCACCATTTCTGATGTGGTTACGACGCTCGTTCATCTTTTTAGAGAATTTGAAACCAGACATGGAGTTAGAATAGAAAACAACAATCAAGTAGAATTTCTTAACGATTGTTATTGTTCGTATTGAAATGGCACTAAATTTTCACTAAAATTATGAATATTCCGACTCAAGATACTTGTGGTTAAAAGACAAAAAATCTTATATACTTCGATGTTCTTCCGATCTCATAGTTCTCGTAAGATTCATAGCGATGTACCTGGTTAATGAGCGAGAAATTTTTAATTTCTTATCTACGCAGAAATACTAGTACACCTTTGTTAACAACGCTCAAGCTTATCTTACATTTTTGTAGGCATAACTCCTCTACAAATGTATGTGGTAATGAAGTAATAATTTTGTTCATAAAAATTTAAAGTAAAAAAGAATTCTTTGTCAATATTTTAGTCAAGTGGTATGTTCTCGTAACAATTGCCAGACTAAAAACAAAAAATTGTAATTTAAGTCTATATTTTGAATGAATTTCAAAATGTAATGCAAGGTAAACGAAAGAATCAGATGTATATTGCTGATAATGAAAGTTATTTAGTATTTAAATTTCTAAACTGTTGTTCAAGAAATAAAATATGTTTCAGAAGTAATACTTTTCAGGAGCAATTTTCCACTCAATATGTTCTTACACAGCAATTTTTCGGTTTTTATCTTTTAAGGAGAAATGTCTAAGCTTTGACGTGACACTTAAGTCGAATAGTAAATAGAAAGCAAAACGTGTAAAATAGTAGGCTTCAACTATGCGTCCTACCTCCGTATCATACAAGGTCTGTTAATAAAACAGTAGATATTGTTTCCCTTACTTTACCATTAACCTCACACCCAACTCCTACAATAATCAGTGCTCAGTCTCAGAGGGAGGGGGAGTACCTAGGGCATCTATTTATACCGTTTAGGAGTTTAGGAACGCCAAGTTATATAACGCTGACAAGGGCAACATCAAAAAGCCCCTCTTGATAAGAGCAAAGAATTCGACTCATTCTCATCGATCCGTTAAGGATGGAAAACTCCACATTGGCGTAAAAGTACGCTTGAAAATTGTATATGTGCCATTGAGTAATGGCTGTTATTGTGATGCAGACGTAACTGAATTTTTATGACGTTCGGAATTATAAGTGATGAAAGAATGCAATTTAATTCTTGAAAATCAGTTTAAGAGTTGTTTTCATAATCGAAAAGAATCTATGAACTGAAGCTAACTATTGGGACCACATGATGACAAGTAACTACTACTATACTGAAGGAAAAATGGCAATGAATGCGCAGAAAGCAACACTAGGACTTCAGTATCCTAGCGAAGAAGTGACGCTAGCAGGTGGGAAGTATGGAGGGCCAAGATTGCCTCGTCTATGGGGAAGGCATGCGTGGCTCCAGCAACGTGCCTAACAGAGGACTGGGAAGACTGATGTCGAGGGCAGCCATAAAGAACAAGTGTCCAGGCTCAACAATGCTGGACTTCCATCACTGGAGGCCCTTCGTGTCCGCATAGGCTAGCAATAACACGAGCAACTGTCGCCCTCACAATGCACGGTGCCATTGCTGACCTGCCCTACGAGCAGAGGAGCTCGAGGTGGCCAACTTGTCTTCCCTGGGACACTCGTCCTCAATTCCCGCTCGTGTATGGTAAACATGTGCAGACATGCCGCGGCAGCCAACCAACACATCTATGTAGATGATTAGTTATTTAATTGTTGCATATCATTCTCTAAATCGTGCGAGCCATGCACGTAACTGGTTCAAAATTCATTTGTAAATTATTTTTATCAGCTTCTTTGAAAGAAGAGATGAAGCAAAATCAAGAAGTGCTGTCGCAATGAATCATTCAAAACGCTAAATTTTAAAACCTTCGTATGGAGAATACAATATTAATAAACACAAAATAAAAACAATTTCGTCTGAAGAGAGGAAAATTTCCAGTTATTCGTATGGAACAATCAAGAAGAATGTGTTCATGGCGCTTCACGCGAGGGCCAGCAGTGTGATCAGTGAGCAAGAAATTACACGATACGTGAATCAGGAAAGAAGAATCTTCGACCACAGTATAAATTAGAGCTTAACAAGAGGAGAATAGCTGCTCAGGATTGTCATTTTCTAGGAGGACGAGATGGTGGTGTGTATCACGCAGAGGTTTTGTGATCCTGAGTGACAGCGGACAGCACGAGAATATGGCCAGCATTTGAGAGGTAAACATCGTTGTCAGTTGGGCATCAGTTGGGCAATCCAACTGACAAGCACGCACCATTTTCCGCCAGGGCCAGCCGGTTAGGCAAAGACGCAGTTTGAGTGACAGCAAACTAAGATAAGATCGTTTGCTGCAAGTCCCTCCCCTCTGCTGCCACGCTTGCCATCATGTGTGCCCGCTGCTCTGTCTCATGTGGGTCGCGTTCCAACTGCGCGTTGTGTACCCACCTAATGTGGCCATCTCCAGTGCAAGCCGCACTTCTTGATTTTACCTTGCAGCCTTTATGCAGTTTATGGTACCGAAGAATTATTATAATCCTGGTTTAACCATCGCAGTAGGTGGGACGGAAGGAAATGAATGAAGTTTCATATTATGATATTATATGACTTAAAACAGCCATGTGCACCTAAAATATCACATGTCAAAATTACACTGTTTCACAACATTTTAAGCGCCTTCAACAAAGAAAAACCTGTTCCTTTGATATAATTTCTTTTATTTCAGAAGTTAAATAGGTCTTGTTGATTTCTTATCGTTATATCATTAGATCAAATTCGTTAAATACAAAAAGGGTTATCGAAATATTAAAATAATTACCAGAAACTTGTACAAAATAGAGATAAAACTGCGACTGAATTTTGAATTTTCTAAGCTGTACACATTTTTTCTTATGTGAACATATTGACGCTACTTTCCCTATCGTGAAAAATGTTTCTAAAAGAAAAAATTCTTGCCGGAAACAATTTCCCAGAAAAAATACCCCTCAAATCTAGAACGGATTGAGTAAAATTCGTTCCCAACATAAATAAGATTATATAAATTTTCATCAACAGCGAGGTTTAGACTATCTTACCCCCGCAAAAACGCCAACAAAGACACACGCATACATAAGTGTACAAGCCAGTCTTGTACCAGCCAGGGCAAGTCTCAAACTCTGGGTAAGTGCGTGCACAACAGAGAAAACTCCTCCTGGAACTGCTTGTGTAATTGAGGTGATTAGCTCGTGGATGTATGTATAAATGTGATTGTAAAGAGCGTGTATATTATTGAAGCGGAGTCCAGGATCGAGGTAATGACACGTCTGTTCATCAGGCGTGCAGTCACACTCGCCTGCCCTCTCATTAGCTCGCTCGACTTGGGGGGAAACTGTAGTCGCCACATCCAGTCGAGACTCTGCCACGGTGTAACGAAACATTTCTTAAGGAAACCAAAAGCAGCTTGTGCTATGGACCTTGGTCGTAGGTATTTTTATTGAAGTTTTTGCGAGTAACTTCAGCTGAACGAAAATAAAGCTGTACTATGTATAATGATTTTCAGTCAAAACAACTTGAAATATCGCACGTTCCTTCATCAATATGAAATTTAAAAGTAACTTGAAATGAAACACATAAAACAGTGAGTACCACAATTGAGCTAAAAGCAGGTGGATCTGAAGGCATTAGAACATAATGCATGACTGTTTCATGTTTGAAAAACGTCGACTAGAAGAAAACAAGTCTAACGAAGTCACTGGTGTCTTGTACGCAGCTAGTGAGGACTGCAAGAACAGTAAACTTAAACAAGCTGCGATGAACCGAAGAGTATAAATTTATCTTAAAAACTAGAACATCGTAACCTAGAAATAGAAAATAGGTAGAAAATGTAAAGAACACATGAATGCAGACCGACTTATCAATGGGTAATGGATAACTTGTTAAATATACTATGAGCGCAATAATCAAAATATAATATTAAACTCATGAGCATGAAAATTTTAGATGAAGTTATCAGAGGGATTCAGCTTCTCAATTAATTTTATGTAGAGCCAGTTAAAGCTCATCGATAATCGATGTTGTTTCCTACTTTTTTATCAAATCATTTCACTTATCAAGCCGTTGTATTATATGTACATCTTTTTATATTCTCATACAATTTGTAAAAAATGTGCTAACAGAAGCGACAGCTGTTCTACACCAGCAGCATCATGGACCTCAAACGTTGCATCGCCTACTTCATACAGCTGAGGGAATAGCGCAGTGCGTAAAATAACTTCGGCTAAAACCAGACATAATTGAATTTATATTGTAAATTCGATGAATGTTTAGTTTGATTGCATTCCCAGTCGAGTGGGAAATATGTGACTGGGAAAAAACAGGTCCTATAAAATTACATGCAATGTAAGATGGCTTTCGAATGTATCATATACAGTTAAAACAAAGTTGACAACAGAATTAAGCACACACACACACACATGGTTACTTTAGATCTCATCTCAGTCCATTATTTCAAAGAAGTTCTTTCTCTAGTGGTCCCTAGCGTTCGTGTGTAGCGTTCTGAGGTGCATTCTCACGTGCACGTAGAGTGAAGTTCACCCCTGTAGCTTAACAGACGTGAACCGACAAAGCGTTTATTGGGCTTGCCGAAATATCACTCTGAGATAGAATTACAATGGTACCTTGTATGCTTAAAAATTAAGCCTCTGAGTAATAGAATTGTATATTGAACTTTAAACTTGTATCGGAAAGTAAGCTATACGAATCCAACTGCTATTCAATTACTTAATGAAACCATTGAAGAAATAGAACAGTAAACAAAATTCATCAAAACTTAAATCCATAAAGGGGACAGTTTGATCCTGCCACCGAAATTAAAAATAAATTTGATCATAAATTAGAATTCAAACCCATATGTTAGAGATGCTGATTACAGAATTTGAATGCAAGATAAAGTGTAGAGTAAAGTAGAAGTTAAGGCAAATTTCTGAAGCGGAGTGGGGCTTCAGTGAACATTAAGTAATATTCTGAATTAATATTCATACCAACAAACTGATGCTTCTAAATGAAAATTTTCCTATAATCAGCACCCTGTGAGTAACTGGATTGTGAGGAAGAGTTTCCTGTTAGTAACCCATTATTTCGAGACTTCTCATTTCAATGAATAAAGTGCAGTCTCCTGAATCCGGAAAATGCGATAAACAATAAGAAACCCGAAAACATATTACATTACGCAGCATAATTTCAAACAGTGTCAGGAACGATAGAGAATAACCTAAAATTTCGTTCAAAGGAAGGTATTTGTTGTGGATGAAGTAGGCAGAGAGGGGAGCGGAGAGCTCGAGAGCCCCGTCGTATCCGTGCGACGCGCTGTTTGACCGCGGCCTGTGTAATTTGGGAGGTTTCGAAGAGCGCACATCATTTGCATGACAATACGTGCACTACAACAAGGCCTGGGCGCCTCAACTCGTGTACCTTCTAATGGGGGCCCCTCCAAAATATGATGCGGTAATTACAGCCCTACTCTCACTACCAGCTCAGCGACCTCGACTTGTTTATAGGGATGACGTCCTATGAGCTATTGTAGGCAACTAAAATGCTTTCTAATAAATATAGTAGACGTCAATACAGTGTTGCACTCTTAATTAAGCAACAACTTATGCGTACATATGAGAGGAGACACAGACCAAGTCATCAAAATTACCTCTCCAAATTCATCTATTGTCTGAAAATTCAGTAATGAAGATTCGCATGCATGGGAGGCATTAACTATTCAAAGACTTGTTTACAATATATTGATATTGACAAGTACTTCAAATTACTCATTCGTCATGCATGAGAAGATTGTAACTATAATGAGAGTTGAAATCGTTATCAGTAACCTTAAAAATAGAGATACTAAGATTTGACACGTTCTTCTACCAGTGACAATGAACTTTTACGCTCCAATCAGTAATTCAATTGTCCACAAACTTTAATTAAAGCTCGGCTTATGTTCGTAAGTTCAGGGAAAGTTTTTCCTCATAATAAGTAACATGAATTAGATATTTGTAAGCACACCTGCACAGCCAAAAACTTTGTTCAGTGCTTCGAAACATTTTAAAGAATCACTCATTTCCGGCAATGAAATTGTGTCGATAATATATGGGCTTCCCATGCGTAATAACGGTCGCATTACATAGATACATCATGGTACGTCGTCCGGTTAAAATACTTGCCTTTGTGCATCCGATATTCAGCAACTGTATCAGAATTATGTTTTATGTGCTTGTACGACAGCAGTTTTAAAGCAAGCATTTCAACTATTAAAACAAAAACTCATTTGTTTCTGCGTCTAAACAATCTTTAATAATTTCTTGACTACCCCTTCACCTTTTCAGACCACCTGAACGTTCAATACGAAATACCTCAGGGAAAAAACATTATGTTGAGTTTAGCGACTGTGATTGCTTAACGTCTATCAACAGCTGTTGTGAGGATCTCAAAGTGGCGAAAAATTAAAGAATGAAAAATTTGGTGAAGTATCAGATATGTTTGAGCAAGAGATCAGTTGCACCTCATGTAGGGAGGTATCCTCCATTCAAGAGAGACGTAACGGAAAGATAAGGCCCACCGAAATATAAAACAGCCATCAATCAACATGAGTTGATGAATCTGCAAGGGAAATTCCTTTAAGTACGCTGACAAGAACAGGCACTTTACAAGATTGCGTATTTCCTTCCTCGACAGAAGCTCAGAACTATTGACTCCTAAGTGCAAATTCCAAAATATTCTCTGAAGGACAAATAGTTTATGGCAGTCCATTCATATGTCAGACAAGTTCAATGCAAAACACATTGGTGAAAAATCACAGGTTACATTAGAGAGCAAGCGTAAAATGTGTAAGTATGCCTTCCTATGTGTGACAATTTTCATCCGAAAGAGTGAGGTATCAAGAAAGACTGCGGTCTCCGTCACCCTCCGGCTACTCTCTAATAACAGGTCCCGGTGAAGGGTCACGACGCGCAAAGGATCATTGCTAAAATCAAGATCGGTGGCCCAAGTGATGAGCGAATGCAGTGCTCTGTACTTTGCGGCCGCAGTTCCGTTTCGGTGCAGCGGCCGGAGGCGCTTGACTAAATGCGTGCTGTCTAAGCGACTGTGGTCAGACGGTAACAACGTCTCTGCGATTAGCACGGTCGTGAGCCACATGCATTCAGCCTTGAATTTTGCGATGTTTCGATAGTGTGTCGAAGGTTGCGAGTACATTGTTATACGATGCAAAAACTTTATTACAGTACACGTATTGTTCACCCCAAAAAATTGTTTAAAATATCAGCGAACACATCAAAGAGTTAAACCCTAAAAAATAAAATAAACAAAAATAATATTAAAAATATTTATGTTGCTATTCAATTATCACTTCAATTAGATCAAGAAAGGAAGGAAAGCCTAGGCTACAGATTTAAATGTCGTACAAAACTTGCTCAAAAAGGAGTGTTCAGTCAGCCGTGACAAGATATCCTCCTCGAGCTGTGTTAAACTCCAAGTCTGCATACAATTCGAGAGATCAAACAGGAAGATACTTCTGAGCAGCGCAAGTCCCCCAAGTAAATGGGAGCAATGAACTTGAACTTATTCTTCTCAGAGGAAACAAATAACATAATATACTGTGATATAACATGGTAAGTTATGCTTCAAGAACAGCATATGGGAGGTCGTCTGTGAGGGTAGAGCAGAGCATTGTTTCCTGCTGCGTAGAAAACCAAATAGTTCCGCTAAAAATTATATAAAAATTTTAATCGAATAGCTCACCCAGGAATTTTTTTGGTATAATTGTAGACCGAAACCATTTAGTTGAACCATTTTCTATGTGTAGAAAATGTTTTTATATATAAGCGTTATTGGCTATGTTGGTCATAGTTTTAGCAGTTAATGCAATGACACGTCTGGAAATTTTTAATGGTCTCAGAATAAAGAGGAGCAAACTGCGTCATGGAAAACAGAGTTGACCGACTATCCATTCTGTAATAATGCTCAAGGAGTTCAAGTATTTTTGAGTGGAATCAGTGACAAAAGATTTGTGTTGTTCACAACAAGTAAACATTTGTTGTACTCTAAACTGTATTGTTGGACTTTCTATGAACTCACTTAGTCATTAGTTGATTAATTCGAAAGTAATTGAAGTCCGTTAGTATTCTTTCGAAATTTGAGTAACCTCTAGCCTCTTTGGAATGAGGAAGCCAGAGTCCGAAGACCTAGTCGCATATTTAGAAGTGAGTCGAGATGGAACTCAGAACTGGGCGTGATCTCCGTCCCCTGCTCACGAAGTCTTGCACGGACGCTCAGCTGACCACACACTCGTCCAGAGCAGTCACGCTAAGACACGCAATCAACTCAATCAACGAGAGTAAAGAATCCAACACAGCCAGATATAAGCGAATGAGTGTATTGGTATGATTAAGTCTCAACCTCGTGCAGGTTGTTCTGTGTTACAAACTTTTAATGAACAAAATATGTAAAAAAAAATTGTTAGTTGTTTCTCTGATAATCATGAAACATTCGACATACAGTCGTATTCATTCTTTCAAATACGTACCTGAGTTTTCCCAAGAGTTTTTCTAATAATTCATTCATTATGGTGCACAAAGATAATGGAATCGTACAGTTGTCAACGAAGCAAGGAGCCAAGCTACTTACGATGGTCGCCGCTGGAATAAATTTTACTTTTTAGAGCAAATACCCGTACTCTGGGCTCCATCTTTAAAAACGCCGACTGACTTCTCAAGGTATATTAACATTTAGGCTTCCGTGCTCACACAAGTAAAGCTATCATCAGTGCTAAAATACCTAAAAGAAATGAGTGAAGTCAGATTATTGAGCATTTACGTTTGCTCTAGAAATGCCTTGTAGTCCAGCACAGCATGTACAAAAGAAGGTGACCAATCATTTCAATGAAGTATTGTAGCCCAGATAGTGGATCCATTTGGGTTAACACAAAAATTTAGAAACTTTAAATGTTATATTCTGAAGAATAATATTATTTTACTCTGCCCATTGACTGTGGCTTATTGTACATTCAGCCTGCTACTCTCCAGACGTGTCACTCTAGTTAGAGACGTATCACATAATTATTCCCCGGAGGAGGACATAACAATTCTACACACTTGACACTTTGCTGGGATGTTCAAGTTCCTCCTCAACCGATGGTAATATAGAAACATTTTATAAAAACTTTTACGAATTCAAGGCACGAAGTAGTCATCCATTATTGTCGTATAGATTTGCAGGTTCATCACAGGTATAACACGGCGATCAGAAGTTCAGTAGCAGGCTTTACGCCAAACTTGACGTTACAATACTAAAAACACGTTTTAAATAAAAAACTTCTTCCATTTAATGCATTCTCGTGAACAGTAAAAAACATAATTCCCAACCTATTTACAATATTGTGTTCTTCTAAAAAGGGTTTTAGAATGCTTCACACCTTAGTGTTGGTTTTAGTCCACAGTAATTCTCATGACCACTGAGAATCAAAATTATTTGAAATTTTCACTGAATTATGAAGATAATGAGCTGAAAAACGTAACATAATTAAAAAAATAACATTTAGCTCTAATCACTTCACAAAGGAGTTTGGAAACAATCATCTCCAGTGTAGCGTTTCCTCAACTTGAAGACTAAAGATTCCGTCAGAGAACCTGCATCTTCCTCAGCCTCACGCACGTTCATTAAATCTTACTTCTGCCATTTTAAATTGCACTGCAGAGACAATCATTTGTTAGAATTATCTAAAAACTTTATGTAACATGCACATTTTAAGCTTCAGCATATCAACATTTATTTTGTGACGAAGTTGACGGGATAAAGTGCGGGACATATACCTGACAATACAAATAAATGCATGATGAGTTTTTCATCAAGAAGAAATTATTCCTAATTTAGTATTCTGAAAAGGTCGTTGAAAGCGACCCAGCAGGTCGTTGAGAACAGTTTTCAGCTTGTAAAAGTATAAGGATTCTAAAATAAGAAGATTAAAATTGTCAACATCCTAAAATTTCAGATTTGTAATTATCATTTAAATCCTGATTTAAATCTTCATTTGGATTGAATTTTATCTCAATAATACCTAATGGCTTGAAAGGCGACAAAAATCTAGGAGTGCAGCAAGTTTTGCACTCGTGTTCGAATTACTTCAACTATCGTAAGTTCCCTATTGAAACAAGCTCCAAAACACCGCACATAGTACGTACAATGTTACTCGATTTGATTAACACGTTTATTTAGAGAGATTCATGTTTAAATAATGTAATTACTACTGCTGCTTTCGTAATGATCTGAAGAGCATAGCCCTTCTATGCTAAAATTGGCCATTGTAAACATTTGGAATTTAACAAAATAACTTCAATTTTTAGGAATGTCGCCCATAAACAATAATTCAATTTAGATACCATACACATTAAAATACAATTGCCGAATTATATATTTGAACTTCATCTTTAATTTTTTATTCATGGGATATTTTTGTTTCATAGTTGTTTACAACTGTGAATTCATCCATACGAGTCCAGCAATCCTCAAAGACAAACTTAGAAGTCGTTTTCAAAATAGAAAAACTAATTGGCATTTTATGCTTAAATCAAGCTCCATTGTATCGACAAAAGAAGAATTTGAATGATAACGTGGATGAACCGTGGATAACATTTGCCACAAAACGGCTCAAGAATTATGTGATGTCAAGAAGTACATTATTAACATGGAAGCTGCAGTAATTAAAATAAATGAATAACAATGTATACCTACGACACTCGGTATTACTGTGAAATTATATACTACAATAGATATTTTTTCGAAGAGCCAATTATGACGAAAAGCTCAATGATTGCTGTATACGGAATTTTCAATGTTTACTGCACTACAAAAATTTCAACCTATGGTAATCATACTTTTTTTCTTACACCTCACCAAATCAAAAAGCTCTGACTGAAAACTGCGAACAACAGGAAAAAGCCGTGCAAATATCGGAGGTGCAGCGGTGAGTGCAGGCAGGCGCATGGGCGTGGGCAGCTCAGGTGGCACACGAGTGACTCGGACATTTCTTCGCTCTGACAGCAGCGAAAGGTTACTGACCAACCTAAACAACTTAATGTCAATGTTCTTGCAAATAAATAAGCAACGAGAAAAATTCAGCTAAAAAATTTAACGTATAAAAGTTAGACCACAACTGTGATAAAAAAGCTTTTTAAATTGAAGCACACGGCAGGAACAAGGCCATTGCGTAAGTATACAGTTCGGGTGAATTTCGCATTCCCCAAACGTATAATTAAACACAAATAAATTTAAAATTGTTTTTTATACTCCAGCCCTTTAAACACGATACGTGAAAGCATATCAAGAGCAGGGTATAACTCATGGAACTGAAGGTACAACCAACAAATGGTTCGTGCATTAGACAAACTTTAATAAAATAACAAGATTTTCGTTCGAATTTCTGAAGCTATCCAAATGAAAGTCAGGCCGGCAGTGAGTCGCGAAAATCTTGAATGCTTGAACTGCACGGCTCTCATGAATAAATTTTTGCCGAGATCAGAGTAGCAGATTGGAAGGAGGCACAGAAATTTATGTCTGATGTCCTTGGAGAAACAAAGAGCGTTCGAAGTGCTATCTGGAGCTGAGGAATCCATGTACCGAGAGTTGGAGGCTGGAGCAGAACACAGCGTTGGAGGCTGGGGCAGAACACAGCGTTGGAGGCTGGGGCAGAACACAGCGTTGGAGGCTGAGGCAGAACACAGCGT
>VCRD01005109.1:3078-23403 GCA_006783055.1 Trinorchestia longiramus
ACTCCAACATTTCTACTCACCGTTCACACAAGCGCTGACAGAAGCGAGACTGGCTTTTGAGAAGGGGACTTCAGGCCGCTTCCCTTCCTGTACAACATCTGCAATAAAATGAGTTGAAAACTTACTAGTCGGTACGCTCAGCCTTCCAACAGGAGGAAGAGACCATTCAAACGATGTTTTAATGGTTAGGTACTCATCTTTCAAAATAAATATGCACCAACGCTAACTTCCGAGGTTTTGTTTGGAGATTTACGCGGAGAATTCTTCAATGCATATCAGAATGAACGGCCGGAAATGAGTCAGAGCTTTATAGCAACTTTTGAAGCACAGGCTCACCAGTCAAGTTCTTTAGGCCGTCTTAATTCATTTATCTGGTCAGCTATTCACTGCAGAACCCGACAGCTTTTGTAGATATACTCCTACCGCGTCATATGGCTAATTGTTTCCCTGAAACTCTTGCTTCTCAAGAGTGCAGGTTATTTGCAAGACTAAGCTCCCATCGGCTTGCAGTCAAATATAAATACTCGATTGGTATTCTCCACTACGTGACATCCCTAGAAAAAAGCTCCCCTGTATTCGCTATAGACACAGTTCTTTCAGCTAGCGCCCTTCTTACACCAACCTGCATCCACCCACACCTCTAGCGCACCTACCTTGTACACCGATAAAATCACTATCATAACCAAATGCTGCTCGTCTATTCTCTATTTCCCCCAATGGATCTTATAATATTGTGTTTTTTAGTCGATCCGACAAATCGCTCATAATACCGAACTTCCGTCAGGATTTTAATTCATATATTGTAATTCATGAAAATCTATTTGTACACGTAACTTTAACTCAATTGGAATTTTAAAATAATAGTAAGACCTAACGTATTTTAAACTAGCTTTAAAAATGTAATCCACCAAACATTTACACATGTCTTTCAATGCATTGACTTGCATACTGCTGAAGCTCGTACTTCACTCTTTCCATTCGTACGTGTAAGATTTTGGGAGCACATTCTCGGGTGCCTGGAAGATTGGCAAAATATGGTAACCTGAAATTCCATGCGTGTGAGGAAGTCTACTATCATTGATAGATAAATATAAATGGTTGGGTACCTCTGATTAATCCTGCGGATCCCTTGTCAACGTGTGAATCACAATACCTGAAGCTACACTTACACTTATTGAGTGTGTATTCAGGATCCACGTACTCCCTTCTGTTTTTTTTGTTTTGTCAGTGGTTCTTGTAGATGGTATTACAATACATTTAGAAGTAGGGAAATATCCCATGCAGCTGAGTTAATATCTCTTGATTAGCAGTTGGTTTAAACGTTTATGTGAAGACCCGCAATTGGGTGTGACTTAGGAACCAAGGGAAGAGAAGCTGCACTTGCTTCAGAGTCTCAACTCTGCCAGCGCTAGCACATTTATTTATCCAGACAGTTGTGAGCACTTGGCCTGGATTCTTTAAGGGTTTTCAATGTAAAACTGGCGATCAATTTGGTTCAGGTTCTTGAATTAATCGCAGTATATTTCAAGGTCAAGTTTTATTTTGCAGTAGTGATGGTACTAAACGTAGCTAAATCGTAGTTACTCTGCTGCAGTTAAAAGGCAGTAAACATTGGAAAAACGCTTGTGTGTATACATGTTTGTTAATAGAGCAGCTCTTATCCGAAACAGTAAGTTCAAATACTAAATAAAAATGTTATTCATCAACGCTGTTGCCCACGTACTTCTTTCTAATTTCTAAATATCTTTGACACGCCTCGACTGCACTCTAGCTCATACATGTACGCTGATCCTCATGCCGATTAACTTCAAAGACGTACATACTTTAATGTGTAGTGTATCTTACCAAAGTAATACAAGGAATTTATCGTACCTATCAGGTCTGAAAAACTTGATTGGGTAAGGAAGAGCACCGCCAGTGGAAGACTAGCTCTCAAACTCGTGTGGTATTAAAGGGAATGGTTTACTCTACGGAGATTGATACAAATATTTCATTTACTTAACAAGCTGGTTGCATTTCACAACGGTTTCGCAATTTAACAAGTAATGGCAGTAAAAATTTGAAAAATAAATTGAAGCACTCTCACGGTCACAATAATAACAAAATTTAAGACACGAAGGTATTTTCCGGGTTGGAATGAATTTTCTTTTCATCCTTATAATCTAGATTCTATAAAAACGTAAATCTTGAAACAAAGGATTATTATTCGTATTTACGAAATCATGGTAGTTTAATGTTTAATGTATGTGTTAAAATACCTTATTCTCAATTCTTCAAGTCACTAATATGTTCTTTTAAGTTATACAGGGTGTCCCAAAAAATGTATACATTTTTAAATGGCTGTAGTTTGAATACTACTGGTGTTAAGCGGCTGGGACAGGTCTCATTCGAAAGAGCAAGATCTAAAGTTTTATTTTTTTCCCAAAATATGTTGTTACCCACCTTATGTACACCTTATGAATACCATTAGTATTTAAACTAATACCGCACCTACCTATAAATGCGTGCATTTTTGGGAAACCCTGTATAATAATATTATTGTTCTTCAATTTCGTATTATTTATAATAGGTACACTGCTACATCAAAGCAGACAGGTTGAGAGTTCCAGATGCTCGTAGTCTCTTTTGCAGACTGTCAGGTCTTATAAGAAGTGAGCTCTGTTTACGTAGGTCTTGTTTACTAACATGCCAACGAGGGAAAACAAATAGAGTGAGCTCTCTGATGCGATTGGTCTATTTCTTCTGAGGCCGTCTGAAGAATACGCCTCTCATCTAAACATGTTTCGAGTCTGCAAGCTCAGTTAATCATTACTGCCGATCACACGTTCTGATTTCCATTATTATTTCAGTACTAACTTTTAAATAGGATTAGTTCAAGTCAGAAAGATGTTCTACGATTGAAAAATGTTTACAAATAGCACTTCGGGTGCTATACAAATTTGGCTTTGCACATTTATTTATTTTACGCTCCTTATTGAGTAAATTGATAAACTAAGCCGTAAATTATGTAAGAATATCCATACCAGGAATAGTAGGAGAGTTTAGGCTGTTTTTCTGATCCAGCACAGCTAATTCTGGTCAGGTTTGGTTTAATTGAGTCTTCTATCAAGCATTCCAGTGCTTTCAATACGATGATCTGCAGGGCACTTTTTTTAACTTCCTAAACTCTCTTCTACCCACCATGTCCATGCAAAACTTCAATGCTTTCTGCCTGGGTCATATTTTCACTCATTTAAAATTGACCAATATGAGTTGCCGAATGCGAAACGCTTCGAATTCCTTGTACCTGCGTTCGTTTTAAGAAGATTAATGACTATAATCAAGCTAACTTTATACGTAATTAGTTTGATAATAGTCTTCATCGTTTCAGCAAGAAACTGTTTTATGACGGAATTCTCACTAGAAACGTGTTGACCTAACCTTCGCCATGGAGGTTTATGCCACGTGCAGAACATGGAACAATGCGAGAACTTACAGGAAAACCTCTAAGTAAAATATTATACGAATAAGTTGGACCTCAAAGATATGAAACCTGACGTTCACATTATACTTTTCACCGAAGAATATGGAGGATCCCTTAATGGGCCGACCTAAACTTTACAATTGTGTCTTAATTTCACAAATTGAGATTTATGGACTGGATGACAGACTTGCTTCTGTTATATCACATTCCTCGTTATTATTGTAATAACGTTGTATGCTTTCTGATTGGTAATCTCAATGCATAAATCAGGCAGTACCTGTGATGCATGCCTGCAAACGCCCATATTCACCAGTTGTTTAGTTTTTATTTGAAAGACGATATACATACACTGGCTAACTAAAATTGAAAACAACGCCACTAAAGTGAATGCTGACTGTCTGCAATTACGTATAAACTTTCAAATTCACTGCTTTTATGCATGCATACATTGCTAATATCCTATCAATATATTAATCATTATTGCAAAACTTGTATGAAAACATTCTTGCAAAAAAACGTTTTGCACGATAGCTCGGCGGCACAAGCTACATCTAGCAGGATTAAAAATTGGTATCTTGACCAATCAAAGTGAGTTCTGTGGGACCGTATTTTAGCAGCGAAATCAGCTGATTGGTATTTCAGCTGAGGTTGTTTACTTTTTCTTCGCTTTCGTTGAGGACGTTGAGCAGGGGTTGTTGACGCATGCTTCACGAATGCGTGACACACAGAACACGTCACACGTTTACGAAATGCTAGCGCACGGTCATCCATTTTTAAAAAACTTTAACAGAGTCGGATAATGATAAATTAAATGAAATGTAACTCGATCAGTTAAGCTTACAGCACCACGAGAAATCAAGTGTAAAGTAGCGCAATAAATTAGTGAAGTAGGACGATAAATCAGTGAAGTAGCAAGATAAATCAGTGAAGTAGCACGAAAAATCAGTAAAATAACACGATAAATCAGTGAAGTTTGATTTATCGATCAAACATGCAGTAGTAAGATAAATCAAGCGTGTAGTTGGTCTATAATTTTAGGTTGCAAAAAGAACGAGAAAACTTCTATTTGAAAAGCATATTTGGTATTTTATTCTTAAAAAGGAATAAAATAATTTTTTGAATTCAACAATATAATGTATTAACGACAGTTCGTTATAATTCAAAACATGGAACACTTATTTAACCCAATAAAGAAGCCTGAATAGCAAGCAGTGAACTTCTAATGATTTACAATTTTCCATATTTTGAATAAGATTATCAACCAGCTAAGCTATAGGTGTGTACAGAAATGCCCCAGTGTCTCGCCCTCCATATGGGCTGGGGATGATCTACAACCAACGAAATAAAAATAAAGTTTGTACCGTATTAAATTGGTACAAAAAGCAAATAAGAGATTTTCAATTCAATTTTATTGAATAGGTAGAACAAGATTAACTCTTAAAGGCCCCACTTGCCATATATGGCACATCAGTTTTAAATTAAAATTAAGGAAACTACAGGAACGAGCAGATGGTGTGCGTTATTCTGTCACAGCGCTAGAAGGTACAAAGCTCAGTCAACTATAAATTAATTTAGGCCGTTAATTGTTCAGGTTATTCATATATGTTACATCAATTTCAATCATTAGTGGACCCGAATGTAACTCGTTCTTTCCTCCAAGTGTTTCTAATATTTACCTATTTATTTCCTACAATCGAAAAAAATTGATGAAAATATGTTTTAGTTACATTGCAATGTATAGAGTTCTGAAAAATTTGTTTCTTGAGAGTATCTTTACACTTGAGTTCCATGAATTTAAATAACTTTTTCCTACACTTTGATCGTTACCTTCGTCTGGTTCTTGGAGGAGCATTTTATTTTGTGTAATTGTGTATTTATTGTAACTTTCTTCTGGTATATTTCACCACTCTTCGTAGTTTAAATATAGCTGCAGAAAACTATAAAGCACACGTATACGAGTTTTTAATACATTTACATATATAATACGCAGTATATCTCCATCTCTCTCTCTCTCTCTCTCTCTCTCTTTCTATGTCCGTCCCATTACTTCCTATCTATTACTGAAGAAAAATTATTGAACAGAAATCAGAACGGGTATGCCTGTATTATAAGCATTTCATTGTGGATACCAAAGGTGCCGGATCACTATAAAATACTCAATTTTTTCTCTTAATAGCTTTTATTTCTTACACAGCCATGTTATTGGTAGATAAGATACAGAATTGAAGTTTTATACATTAATGGAAAATATTCACGGGTAAAGCTGAAAAATGTATTTTATTCCATAGATCCCTAATTGTATCGTTTTTAAACCAAGGAATTTCAACGTGTACTATCTGGGCCATGTTATTGGTAGATATGATGGCGAAAGAAAGCTCTGAATGAAATTAATAGAGAGTATTGATTTAAAATACAATAGTTTGTTGTAAATCTATAGTGCATTCACCTTTACAATAATTTCAAATTAGTAAAATCTAAATTGTGGAATTTTCACGGGAACTGTCTAGTTTCTTAAAAATCAAGTTTGTCCATTAGTATCTTCTATATATTAATACGCTTACGACTATCGTACCAGTGCGTCACACCCTTCATTGCGGTATCTATTATACGGTTGGGTTCGGGTTACGTTACATTACGATACTTTGGGTTGGGAATTTTATGAATGTTTTGGTTTCAGAATTTTTTTCCATTTTATAATTTTTTAAATGGTTTAAATTTGCTGTTTTTAAAATTACTTTTTAATGTTTTTAATTTTGTAAATTTTCAAATGGTTTAATTTTTTGAATTTTCGAATTTTTTGAATTTTCGAATTTTTTGAGTTTATGTAATATTTTAGTTGTTTTTATTTTTTCATTTTGTTTTAATTTTTTAAATTTCTTACAATTTTTCCTTTTTTTAGTTTATGATTTTTTTAAATTTTTGGAATTTTTTTCAATTTTTTGAAATTTTTGAATTTTTTAAATTTTAAAAAGTGCTGCTAGCGTATCAGTGATACCGACAATACCTTACTTATGTGCGAACCTGTACTATGCGGCCCCATGAAATTGCGAATTTTTGAACGTGGCCCTTGCAATGAAAAGTTTGCCCACCCCTGATATAGGTAAACAATGGAGCAGAGAATAAGAGAACAATGAGAAACAGCAAGAGAGCGACAGAGAAGGAGCCGACAGCGCTTGTGAGAAGACGAAAGACAAGCAACTCGTGATAGAAGTAGACTACGAATGCAACAGCGAAGGATGAATATGAGTCAGGAGGAGCGAGAATTGCATATTCAAATCATGAGAACTAGAGATCAAGAAAGTCGAAACCATATGAATGATGTGGAGCGACAGCAATTTCTAGGAAACAGGAGAAATAGAGACCATGAAAGAAGAAATAATAATAATATGGAACACCAGATACATTACACTGGAGCCATAGATGTCCGATGTCAATTTTGCGGAGCTTTAAGATTCCAAAGAGAACAACTAAATTGTTGTCATAATGCAAAAGTTTCACTTCCTCCCCTACAAGAATACCCCGAAAATTTGAGATTACTCTTTGATGCCGACAGTGCAGAGGGTTCTAATTTCAGACAGAATATAAGAAACTATAATTCTGTATTTGCTTTCGCATCTTTCGGTGCAAACATTAGACCTCCTCCAGGACGTGGACCGTATTGTTTCCGTTTACAAGGTCAAACTTACCACTACGCAAGCAACCTCCATGCAAATGACCCTGAAGAGAGAAGATACGGCCAGCTCCACATCTTAGAAAACAATGAAGCCATACAAACTAGAGCAAATGCGCATGAAAATGCTAACTGCTTAGTATCTGTTTTTTTGGAACACTGAACTAACAGCGAATTATTCACGGATCCTGTTAGTACGAGTATGTATTAAAGAAGAGAAAACCTATGTGCTTGCGCATTGAGGTAACGGTCGTTAAAAGACAGCTTAGTTATGAGCTTCTGTATAATAATACCGTCGTGGTTTCAAGGCATATCGCAATTCAATGCTTTTATGTAGTCATTAGTTAATTTTCGGTAGTGAAGGAATAGAGGAACCGTATCTTGTGAACATCATTTTCTTTTTGCTCAACAGCTACCCTCCTGACGTACGGAAAATTTCAGAGTGTAAAATCAAAATTCGGGTATAATTGCTCTAACGTGACAACACATATCTCTCCCTCTCTCCGTTGCATCATGGCTTCCCCAGAGACATTGAGAGTATATCCTGTAGCTCTGAATTCAACCCCTCGTTCATCGTTCCCAATTAGTAAAAGTTTATTTCCTTGAAACAAGAAAATTTCCTTGTTTCCTTGAAAGTTTCCTTGACGTCTGAAGTTCTCGATTAAGTCAGGGAACCAGCACCAGTTCTTCACAAGAGTGGCAGAGCTCGTACAGCATTGCCGACCATCTTGGTTAGTTGAACATAGCTTGTCACAGCTTATAAGGTCAATCATTGTTGTAGAGCCTGTGCACTTCCCAATAAGGGTAAACCATTGTTTCACGGTTCAACGTTTCGACCTTAAATGCAGTAAGTAAAAATTCGCCCAGTTGATCGCAAAAAGGTTTCCAACATTGACGTCACATTCTCTGATATCTTGCGAACATGTACAAGAATGTGCCAGCACTTCAAACTCATGAGGCTGTGTTTTGTGAGGAACCCTCATCTTATTGTACAGACAATTATGCATTCAATTCATTGAATGAAAAGAAAATGTCAGAGTAAAGAACATTGGTGTACGGTAGAAAATACTAGGGTAGGCTACATATTTTTGTTTGGCGAAAAATATCAGGACATGCGATGGGTGTTATGGAAAAAATATCAGGATATACAATGGATGTCAAGGGGAAAAATATCAGGATATACAATGGGTGTTATGGGAAAAATATCAAGATATACATTGGGTACTATGGAAAAAATATCAGGATACATAATGGGTGTGCTATGGGAGAAATGTGAAGGTAAACCCCATTTAGGCCAAGGGAAAAATGTTAGGGTATGCAATATGGTCCCTCTGCTTGGAAACAGTTCATCCATACAACTTTTGACATTGGTCAGAAACAGCTGCTGCCGAGGGAGAAAAGGTCTAAAACTTTAACTCATACATTTTACTTTCAAGTTATACGTTATACCTTGAAAAAGTACAAGAAACAGAGATAAAAATTAAATTTCTGAACTTTGTCCCAAACATTATCTCGCAACATTTTCCCGACTGTGTACCAACCGTTTACGGTTAGAGGGAGTACGTTTTATAGGAGAAATTCCGCTGTGCATGGCACATCTGTTAGGGTGGAAACTCCAGAAACTAACGTACCATGTCTAATCTAAGAAGAGTACATCTTCTCTGTGTAGTGTGGGGGAAAATTTCTTCATCTCCCATATTCAGCTTTATGAGTACAAGGAATGTAGTTTAAACTAAATTACTGTCAGATGACCGCAGTAAGAACACTATCAGGGCTCTACAAATTCCTCTCTAGGACACGCTGCAGGTGCTCTAGGCGCTTCTAACTTTAGCAGAGTGACAACGAAACTTATGAAAAAAGACGGCCGTGTATATTGGTTGTTGGCAGCAAGAAGAGCCCTCACATTCTGTTCTCTGGCATTGTTAGGTATTGAAAAAATTATGATTAGTTGAAATAAAAGTTTTGGTCAGGGAATTCGTTGTAAGTCTATTTGATCGTCATCTGTGAGGACATGTGAGTACATCCAAGCTTATCGCGCTTGAGGTGTAACACGAAGAGTGGTGTCACGGCTGCACCTTGTTTATGATCACTCGCACAGCAAGATTATCACTTCTTCGAGTTCACTTGACTTGATAAAATATTGTCATCAATATTCAAAGAAATGTGATGTTCAAAGCAGCATAGAAAATTTTTCCACCCTAGTCATCATTATACGGACAATTACACATAAATGTCACTCCAGAATTGACGCTTCTATGCTTCCTCGATAGAAAACGACTGTCTTCAGTGTAAGTTTTACTGAGGTCCGTAACGAATTTTTATCTCAATTATTTTTCGCGATTTTAGACAGCTTACATGACCATTGATTTATTAATTGCACTTGGATATCACAACGAACAAAGCTCGCTTCATGGACGCCTGCAGGTGTGGATTTCAAGATAATTAGCCTTAGAAAGACCAAGAAACAAGCATAGCATCGGATATTAATGGGAGCCATGACCTTGCCGAGAGCATGGGGGTCAGTGCTACCTAGTTTCCCCAGGCACTGTATCTCTGGCCAGCACTTTCAGAACACTTGTCTTGATGAAGACTTTGTTATTAACATATCATCGGAAAGAAGAAGTCTTATAATTTAGTTATACGTTCTATCAAATTTAAGAGAGCCATTTCAAGGAGCAAATATTTAGGTAGGACTGTAAGTTGCTTGGAAAATATTTCATTTTTTACCATAAAGATGCGTGAGTGGCTGGGCACAATACACTCACAGTACAGGTTACCATACTTTCACATTGTAGGTAACATTACAGGTTATATTACACGTAACATTGCTGGTTACATCACCTCACACTATAGGTAACATTACAGGTTACAGTGCAGGTTACGTCACTCTCACATTACAGCCAGTATTAAAGGTCTGCCTAAAGCTGCATCACAGTATAAGGTCGCAACAAACACAAGCAAGAGGACAAGTTATACTTGTGCTACGCTGTTGCAGGCACTACAGCGTTACAGTGTGAAGTATTCTTCACACAGCTAGCAGCGAGTTTTGACCTATAGGATCAGACCTGTATGATCAGACCTGCATGACCAAAACCCGTGACACGAATAGCCCGTGTATCGTTAGTTACGTGTCATTCAGATAAATGATAAGAATCTATGACACTGTGTTAGAACTGTGTTCGTCAAGTACTAGGTAAATGGAGAAGGAGAGAATTTTTTACAGAAAATTTGGTAGTTCTCAATGTGTTGACATAAGAAATAATTTTGCGGAGAATGTTTGCACTCATGCATCCACACTAATGTATGATCTACCTGACATGAAAACCTGTGATCAACGTTTATGATTCCCATGTAGACACCCATATATTAAGGTATCAGTTCTGGTATTAAAACTCTGAAATCGCTTATTGTTCTGTGTCGCAGATCATAGGGGTCGAACAAGCTACAAATGTAATGTTCCTACTGGAAATGAATTTATGGTCTTAGTTCATGTTTCAAGATTCACCTCAAAAATTCATTTCATATTCTGAGTCTATGCTTCATAAATGAGCGTAAATTTTTTCTACAATGTAAACTACAGTATTTAAATTTGAAACAAATATTATTTTCTGTAGTTTGAAAAACTCACTCCAAATCAAATGAGGTAGTGAAAATCAGCAAACTCAAGTTATTAGAGTTCAAATTATATAAATAAATAATTCATGAAAATAAAATGCAAGGTATAATACAGGACTCTTCGTATGGACAGGAGTCCGAGCGTCAGACTTTCATAAACCGTAGCTAGTTTCAATATTTGACCCATAAAATACACATAGAGTAATTTTAGACAAGGAAGTCCTGCACATAATACGAATGACAGCTCAGTTCAGAAGCCACTGGCTCACCAAGACTCCTAACCACAGCAGTGCCGGCCCAGTCAGTAGTTTCTGCATCCTCCTGCAATCTAGCGTTCAGTATTAAATATCCCAGCTGGAAGTTCAATCTAATATTGCCTTCTACTTCCACTAGAAGTATTGTTTCCTATTATCTCTTACTCCCACTAGAAGTATTGTTTCCTATTACTTCCTACTCCCACTAGAAGTATTGTTTCCAACTACTTCCTACTCCCAATAGAAGTATTGTTTCCTATTACTTCCTACTCCCACTAGAAGTATTGTTTCCTATTATCTCCTACTCCCACCAGAAGTATTGTTTCTTATTACTTCCTACTCCCACTAGAAGTACCGTCACCCACTCCAATATATTCATTGACACTAATGTGTCTCCTACAGAATCATTCACCTTTAGACTCCTACGCAGGACTAGTTGCCCTCTAGCATTACAAAACCATCTTCCTAACCAGTCACAGGAGTGTGTTCGTGTGTATATGTGTGGGTTCCTGTACAAAAGATTGTTTGAAAATCCACTTGATGTTTTTTACTAGTCACGTTCTACTATCTACAATTTACATGTGAAACGTACAGTCACCTAATTACGTTTTTTAGGCGAGTGTTTCATTTTAATTATTCATACATTGCGTATAAAATGACGAGTACCTTATCGCAGGTACTGAACTACGTTGGTCTAATTATACATTTAAATATGGACTTCTAATTAGATGAAATAATGGAAGATTTAATTTTAAACTTTAAATTGTATGTGTATAAGTTAATTCATTTATACCTCCAGTACCAAGCGCCTGAGTCTAATTGCGTGCATTTAATTTGCAGCACATTATATCTCAATATACCATACATTTAATAAGTTGTTTTGTATCTGAATAAAACATGCATCTCGTCTGAGCTCTGATAAAATGAGTCTACTTCATTTCATGAGTAAAATACGATCTATAAACTGGTGTTTGAAGTTTTTTTCTCGCCATGTCTAAATACAAAGTCCATGGGTTTAATTTAATGATATAAAAAGTATTTAATGCTCATACGAACATGGAGTTAACAGAAAAAAGTTGAAGCATCTTAAGAAACTGTCAGACATTTGGCAAGCATCGAGATTTAAATACTGCATTTGAGGACTGCATTGAACGAGACTTTCACCTACAGACATAGAAGCTCTAAAAACTAGTCTACCCTTGTTTTCGCACAAAGCAAAACTTTCGTTATTTTTATTAGGGATACCAGAAAGTTCTGTCCTGATTTTGCTTAACAATAATAATTTAAAGAAATATTACTGAAAAATCTATATGGCTCAACAAAATACTCACCATCATTAGATATAACCTTTGTCCATCTACTTCGGAGCTTTTTAATCCCCCTTTAAAAAAATAATATTTTTGAAAGAAATAAAGGAATTAAACTCCGCTTCAACCTCGTGAATATTTGTGAATCTTTTTCCGCTGATGAAATTTTTTGAAGAATGAAATAAGTGAAAATCTGATGGAGCAGAGTTTGGCAAGTATGGTGGGTGAGGAAGAACTTCCCAACCTAAGGACTTTATTTTTCTTGAGTTTGTTTGGCAGAATGGGGTCTAGCGTTATCGTGTTGCAAAATGACTCTTTTCCTGTTCACTAGAGTTGAACACTTTTTACGCAACGATGCATTTAGACGTTCGAGTTGCTGACAGTAAAGGTATGCAGTCACAGTTTTTCCTTGCTCCAATAACTGAAAGTTAAAGAAAAGAAAAGGAAATAAAGACGATAGGACTTTCCGGTACCCCGAATAATACATGATGATGTAATCTTAAGATGTATATTATAATTCAGTAATCAGAAAGGTACAAAATTTTACGCTAATCCGGCGAGACAGTTAATTGAGAAGCGCTTGTTTCATAGCGTGACGTGCTCATACAGCAGATTTGCATGTCTGCACATGAGCTCCAACACAAGCTGCCGGAATCTCAGGCCCAAACAAACAGCAGTCAGAGTCCGAGTGCAGAGCTTGAGGCCTCCGCCTCACCAGTGAGGCATTGCGTAGGTAGTCGCACTGTCTCGAGTTGGTCTCAAAATGGTTTCTGCTACGAACCAGTTAGTCGTAAGTTGGTCTCAAAAATAATTAGTTGCAAATAGTCTGCTACGAACCAGATAGTCGTAAGTTGGTCTCAAAAATAATTAGTTGCAAATAGTCTGCTGCGAGCCAGTTAGTCGTAAGTTTGTATCTGAAATGATTAGTCGCAAGCTAGTCTCTCTTGCAAACCAGTAAGTCGTAAGTTTGTCTCTACAGCAAACCGATTAGCTGCAAATTAGTCTCTAACCGTTCCAGGTTGAAGCGTAAGTCGAGTAACAGGCGCACACTACGCATCAGTAGCCAGGATACATCACTTGTGGCGGGGGATCACTGGATGACTCGGAACTGCTGACGGCGAGCGCACCACAATTGCTGCATCATGCTCCCCTTGCACCCATGACAGAGTGTATAACAGAAACAAGCTCTCTGATAGTGATATATTGTAATCGTAATTGAAAGGCAAAAATGGTCATTAGTCCAAACAAGGAATATTGCGTGAAATACTGAATTATTTTCTCGTCATTATCTCTAAACTAATCAAAAGCACTAGATATTTTCATTTTTCGGCAGTTGCTTCCAACACGTAAAATTGCCTTCATTTAATTTCGCTGCATAATGAGGTGGTACTTGAACATTTTTTGAAGTACCTCGTAAACAATTACTTATCTATAATTAAATTCAATTACTTCTTAATCGTCAATGTAAAATAGTTCCAGAGTTCACTTGACCTTCCATACGAGTCGAGATCAAAATGAAAACGACAAGCAAATGCTGAGGGGATTTTAGGCTTTTTCTACTCAGAAAAAAATCATTCGACGTTCTGAGCTCGAATACCTTAGAAAATGAGAATTCTAGTAAAGTACAAGCGGAAACTAAAATACTCAACAAAATCAGCAATCTTATATTTTTCCAGCTTAAACACTACATCTAACTGGTGTGGGAAGAGCTACACATGAAATACGACGCTGCTGAAAGCGGCGACGACAACTTGCTTCACAATTAATGGCAATCACCAGCCAGCACACTCAAACAAATATTGATTAGAAACACGTTATCCATGATCAAAAAGTGGCAACGTTCAACAGAATTAACCTTGGGGACTAAGTTACCGCTACAGGAGGCAACCATTAAAATAATCTAGTCGCTCAAATGTTGGCAAAACATATACAATATCCTGAAATATTGGGATGAAAGTCGACAGCCAGTAGAAACGCTCTTTGCAAGAAGCACAATACCTAATTTTACAGAAATCTTTCAGCGCTTTTAAAAAATATGTGCTTCTACGGTAAGTTGGTGGCACAGTTTCAGAAATCTAAGATTTTAAGATAGTTTTGAATATTATGGCCAACTGCAGTCCTCAAAAGAACGTTAAGCCATCCCTGAACGATTTAAAAGGACTGCAACGACCTAGATTTCCGCAATTTATTCCTTCTTGTAACGTAGTTTTTTAATGCAGCGACCATAAAAAAAAGAACTATATCTTCCTCGGCTAAATTACTGCTCAATTTCAGCCTACGCTAAACACTGCCATGTGTTGCACATGAAGAAGATCAGCTATTCTGTTCAAGAACACGGTAAATGTTGCAAGAGTTCATACGTTACATCTAACATCGGCAACAACCTTGTAGGACGAAGACTGTAGCACTCCGTAATTGGACATGAGTTTGTGTCAGATTCCTAGAAAACTAGCAAATAGAATGAATATGTACATTCAGCTCGATCTAAGTCAACTTAACATTCACGCTGGACATCTGATCTAAGAGGACTGAGAGCTAAGCTACAGCAGAAAAGAACAGTTGAATAACTATGATAACGAATAGCTGTATCTACTAGCTTAAATCTTCCACAGAGCCCGGCAATTCAAAATCTTCAAATCAGAGAGAAGTGCAACAACGCAAAAAAACCCAACAAACTAAATCAACAGCAGCTTTTGTACACAAGTGTTGCAGACTGCTATGGGTCGCTCAGCTTTCTTCCAAGGCTCCTAGACACGCTGACTCGTACGTATAAGGAGAGTCACCTTCAACATAACGCCTCGAGAAAAAATTCATGACATATTTTATAAATTGATATTCTTATTTTCTTCGCTAAGACATGTAATTTCTCAGATTTAAATTAGAATGTTTTTTCTCGTGTATGAGTCAGTGAAGAAGACGACAGACTTGGCTGGAGATCAAGTTAAGCTAGCATTTTAGCTGTGTCACCGCTACGTTAACGATCCCTCACAATGACAGCAGAATCAACATCATTTGACAAGTCGTCTGCATTTGCAGGTCCTAATAGTTTAGAATACCAATTTCTCAAGTCAACAGCAGCATCGCAAGCAAACATCAGTATCATTAATCATCAGCATCACAAATTTACATCATCATCTTTAGTCAACATCAATGTCGTCTATCGTCATCAACATGGCACGAATATTAACATTTGTATCGCAAATCCCTCACTCCTTAAGTACGTTTTGATTCCTTGCCGTTTCGATCATCGATTTTGTTTGGAAGTGCACAAATACTTAAAAGTACAGTCGACACACAGGTACATTCAACTCGCTTGAGAAGCTCGTTTAATGTTCCTGCTAAGTATGTGTGTATGCGTTAAGTATGTGTGTCCCTTGTTTCATCAGGGATCATGATAACGTTGAAAACGTCATTTCCTTTACTGCCGTGCACTTGTTTTTTCTTCCTGCTACCCCTTCACAGCTTTAAAGTAAGAATTACCTCCTGCAATGAAATTCTAGACTTTCGAACATATGATGTCAAAATTGGAAAATGACCTAAAATTTCTAATGCATAAAGTGGGGTTTTGACAAATAGAGAAGAAAAATGTTATACATATTTAACAAACTTTCCCGAGTTATTTAGCCTAAGGATTTTCTGGAAGCGAACATAATTTCAGTAAAATAATAACCTATTTAACAGTCCTTAAGTTGTTCACAATGCAAGTTCTTCATTTCCTTCTTTTCCAACAATGACAACGAAGCTTTGAATTAAACAAACGACTGCAAATTAGTTGAACACTGAGGAACGTAGTTGAATTGAAGAAAAACTCAGCTAATTGAATTCAGTCGCACAAGTAAAAGCATTCTCTCTCTATGCAGCTTCAGACGCCTTCTCAGGCGGGTAGACAGCAGAGAACAGCTAACTATGTTCTTCTTAGAACCTAATTTTCTCTTTCCACAAGCAGTGCAAAAAGTCGGCTACCTGTGCAGCTAAGAACGAAAGCCATTCCATTTCGCCAGCAACTTACAATACTACACTTCCACTCAATAATTATACCTGGTTGGGATTAAGTATAAAAATCCTTATAGCATAATAATTCAGCAACTCAATCGCCAGTGCCGTGTGACTTCAGTAGGACTTCTACATACTCGTCGTATAACCAGCACCGGCGTAGTGGGAGCACGTGCAGTGTATGGTGCATGGGAGAGAAAGTTGTTTAGTCGATCAACCTCCTAGTGAAAAATTTATACAAACAGCTACAAACATGACATCGGTGTTTTGAACATAACGTCAAATTGTCTATGATCCAGTGGTGGGGCACGACACTTCGACTTTCTAAAGTTGGGTTACAAGTTCACTGTGAACTTCTTTTTCTCTTCCGGTTAAAAATTTGGTACGATTGATGAAGTATGCACACATGTGTGTCATTAGTGATTTTATTTATAAGCGTTGGATACCAAATATTTTACTGGCCCTCCAGTGCATTTTAAAATGAGAAAGATATATTTTTTCTGACAAGAAGAAAAGAGACTTTGCACCATGTCTTTCCCACCTTTGGCTAGGACACAGCTAAGGATATGTTGCCTACTGATGTGTAATAAATCATGACATAATTTATTGAAGGACTTATATGACCGTTGAAAAGAAACAACTGTTGAGAAACAGTAACTTATTTTACTATTATTGGTGTTATGATGTAATGAAGTCACGTACGGTGAACTATTGTAAACCATGGTATACATACTTTTCTAGGAATGACGGAGTTGACATATATCTATTTATGTACATGCTCATATAGATGCGGTATATATGTACGTGTATATATATATACATATATATATATATATATATATATATATATATATATATATATTGGTACACGAATGTATGAAGCTAATAGTAATCAATGTTATATATGATTTGATGAGATACAATGAGGTTTTAGGAAATTCATGCATCGTTTTATGTATAATAATTTGTTGAGAATTCTTGATCAGTATTTGATTACCATATTTATAAACTATTTTTCTGTGTAATTACTCTGAATAATAATCATTACGGGAATTTAGTGCCTTGAAAGCAATAGCATTGACTGTCCAATTCTACAATAAATATTTTTTTCATTGTTTACACTAATATTTTGAAATATCGGGATCAGATAGGTCATTATGAGTTTTTTGACAGCTGTTTAATTGATGGGATCGAGGTAGGTCTGAACTGCTCCCAAGCATTGATAGGTAGTTGACTAATGGAAGCAAGAGGTAGGTCTGAACTGCTCCCAAGCATTGATAGGTAGTTGACTAATGGGAGCAGGAGGTAGGTCTGAACTGCTCCCAAGCATTGATAGGTAGTTGACTAATGGGAGCAGGAGATAGGTCTAAACTGTTGCAAGGTATTTGAATTACATCATTTTCTTCAACACAATTTATGCAATTCCATTGAATTTCAGTAAAATTCAGTCCACCAAACTGGAAAAATTGACGATACAATAACTTTCTCCCTCCGTTCGGAAACAGTTGGTGCATAGTCAGGAAAACATTCCGGTAATAATGTTCCGTAAAACATTTGTGAAATTAATTCTATAACTTTGTTTCTTGTACTTTAGATAGATCTGAACACATAACGTGGAAAATAAAATGTATGAGGTAAATTTCTAGGCTTTTTATCACTTTGCATCAACTAGTAGCGACAAACGGCCAAAGTTGTATGCACCATCTGTTTCCGACCGGGAAGAGTATTTGGCAATTAAATTTGTATCGAAATTTGATAATTGCAAACATGCTCCAGAAATTTAAAACTTCGTCTAGCAACGGTTTAAGAATATTAAAGAATAATTTATTTATATTTCAGCCTTATTCAGGACTGTCAGAACCCAGACCTGGCAGAAGCGTGTATGTGGAGAGCGCCAACAAAGATTTACTATCATTTTCCATATTACTTAATATCACCTTTTTCTAATATTCTATTGGATTAGATTTATTTGATGTATTTGCCATTTCAATCTAATTTGGTTTGAGATAATATAGATACAGTGAAAATTATAATTTGATTAATGAAGTTTTTAGTGGTTATTATCATTTATTTTGAAAAGAGAGATGAGGTTTAGTTGATGGTACTAATAAAGAAATTTTGAAGCGGGCTAATAATTTCAAGAGCATAACACAAACCACAATTGTTTTTAAAAGAATTGAGTCGAGCAACTGCATTGTTAATGTCGTAAGATATTTCGGGCTCAAGTGCCGTCAATTTGAAATAGCTTTAAAATAGACATGAGTTTGAGGAGGAAAAGCAGAAACCCGGCGACAGCAGCTCTGCTCCTAGCAAGGACACTTAGCTGGGCTGGTCATCTGCCGGCTCCTGCGGGTTGTGCAGGTGGCTCCAGGTACATCAATGCAGTTTCTTAAACTTGCTACATCACTCACGAGAGCAAACAATGAGCTCAATTTCAGGCGGGAGCTTTGGAGTACAGTATTTACGAGAGGCATAGGAGTTTAGAGGGCATTACAGATTCATTTCGCATGTGATCCGAAACACACACACTCACACAGGCTGTCCACGACTCCGTTGTGATCCCACGACTAGCAGCGCTCACTCCCCGGCACTTGTCCAAGGGCCGAACCGCTCCCGAAATAGCCTTCCCCATATGATGCAGCTGAGGCTCCCGCCTCCCCACCGCACATACGCGCAGCAGGTATATATGACTGGACATCGTGACCGTCACGCCAGCCAATAACTGTGAGAGCCAAAACTGACCTTCGAAAAAAATTACCGTCCTTACAAGGTCATCAGTAGCTCAGCATCGCTGATTCATCCAATTGGATTAAACCTAAACGACAGGCATTGCTTTCAATAGTTTATGAAGGTGCCAAAGCCATTATCAACTTCCTAAACGAGGGACACTTAGAAGACCCTGTGGTAAATTGTCGCTTGAAAACAGATGTGGCAATTTGACAGCATGCATAGCGATGCAGTGTCATGCATAGCGAGGTAGTACCATGCATAACAATGCAGTGTCATGCATAGCGAGGTAGTACCATGCATAACAATGCAGTGTCATGCATAGCAATGCAGTGTCATGCATAGCGATGCCGTGTCATGCATAGCAATGCAGTGTCATGCATAGCAATGCAGTGTCATGCATAGCAATGCACTGTCATGCATAGCGATGCAGTGTCATGTACATACATATGATATATCGATGCGGGGTCACTCATTATGATAAAATCAAAATTTAAACTACTCAAAAAAAAATCGCAAATGAGTTTCTGTTCGAAACTTTTACCAAATTAACAAGGGAAGTTAAGATTTAAAGCACTAACCGAAAGTAAGAAAAGTGATAAAGGATTCGAATTTTCAAGTCTTTAGAGTCCAAATAAGCTTTAATATGACTCACATTCATAGATGTTAAACGCCCTAATTCAGAAATAGAAACAAGGTGTGCATAAGTGTTTTCCAAACTTAAAATATTTCAATTGTGGGCTTAGAAATTATCCTAGAAAACACAAAGATAATGGCTGTACAAGATGTGTAGGTAATGCTTGACAGTCAAGAAATAAAATGTGTGGTCTCATTCAAGTACCTCGGAAGTGTAGTCTATGATGTATAGAAAGAAGCCAGGAGCCGGATTGGAAACGCAGCAGCAGTTTTTGCAAAAATGAAAAAGTTTGGAGTAATAATGGATTGTCTTTGAAGACCAAACTGAAGCTTTGCATATAAACGGTTATGACAGTCATTTTATATGGTTGTGAAACGTAGAAGGGGCTGAAAGGAGTCGAGAACAAACTAAGAGTGTTTGAAAGTAACTGCCTGAGAAAAATAATGAGGATTAGATGATAGGATCATGTAAGTGAAGAGGAGGTGCGGAGACGGAGCGAGCAGCAGAGCGTTGTGGAGAGGCTGAGATTGAGCAGATGGAAATATTATAGCCATGCTTTCCCATCTAGGCTACCTAAACAGGTTTTATCCTGGACACCTAAAGGAAGAAGAGAAGTCGGTCGACCAAGAGAGACCTAGTGTAGGACAATCCAGCAAGAC